>PVHX01000704.1:0-263923 GCA_004024805.1 Geosciurus inauris
CGAGGGGCGGGGCGGGCGAGGGGCGCCGCCTCTCCGATTGCACTAACGTGCGTGCTGTATTCTGCAGGCGTCCCGGTTGCATGGAGCAGGTATAAATTATCCCACCAGAGCGATTAACTGTTTGTCCAGGCTAATGGTCAGTATTAAATCTTGCTCACTCACAGTTTGAAAGCTTCATTTTAAGTCTCTGTCCTTAAGAAACACATCCTCCTCCCCCACGGGGGACGTAGACTCCGTGGGTTTAGTCCGGTTCGTGTGTGGCAGCCCACGTTATCACGAGGGCTGTGGAGCAGATGTGAGGGCGCAGCCAGCCTGCGCACGGCTCCTCTGTCGCCTCTGCTAACCACAGGCCCTGGTGGGGATGGCCTGCGTGCAGCTCTGAATTGGGAGTTATTGCTCAGAGACCCCCAGCCTCTGACACACCTCTTCCCCAGCTACAGCATAAATCTCATCTACGTGATGGGATGGGAGAGAATTCATCTGTATAGTGGGAAGGGCTGCGAGGCTGAGGAAGCAGCCAGGAAGCCCTCCATCAGGAGCCCAGAACCAGAGGGCAGAGGTGGGAGGGCCAGAGGTGGGCAGGGGCTTCTCATCACTAGGAGGCGTCAGAGACCCCAAAAGTACACCTGGTCTCCAGCACCTTCCTGAGGCTGATGCCAGGTGGCTCCTTTCCTGAAGCCTCCTGCCCTGCAGCTGGTCCAGGGTGAGAAGGGGAGGCGGCCTCTCTCTTACCCCTCCCTCCTTTGTCTTCCCAGATTTCCTTTCAGAAGGGGCCCCTGTGTGACACCAGGAGAATGCAGACAGCCACAGCAACAGAGAACTCAAAGTGGAAGCTACCTCCCAGAGTCCCCTGTCTCACCCCCTTTACTGTCCCAGGGTAAAGTAAGACTCAGAGAGGGGACAGGCTTGTCCCAGGGCACAGCCTGAGACACATTTATGACCAGGACATGCAGCAATTCGTTTTTCCAGTGGACATACCTGGAGAGCAGTTATTGGTAATGCTTCTTACCACCCCTAAGTATCGTGTGTGCGCACACAACATAGTCACGATTCGTCCCACACCGGGTTTCCACAGGAGAGGAGGTGGGCCTGGAGGGAGGGGAGGTAGGAAAGAGGGTGGTCAGAAGGCCAGGCCTGGGAGAGAAGGAAGTGGACCAGAGGCAGCAGGCAGGAGTTTGAACCCTCCCCCTGAGGCAGGTGCCAATTTTCGTTGCCACTCTTACCTGGCTGAGGAACCTGATGGACAGAGCCCCAGCCAGCAGCCCCAAGTTGCCAGCCCGGGGGATCTCTGTGAGGAGTTATCAGCATATCATTAAGGTGTCAGCCCCCAGGGCCTGGTGTGCAGCCTGCGGAAGAGAGTCCAGGAGGCCGATTGGCCAGGCCTGGAGCCCACATGGCCTTGGAGCACAAACTCAGGCCCTGCAGACTGGGAAGGCAGGGGTGTGGAGGCATGGGGAAGGAGAGAGGAGGGCAAGGCTGTGCTGTGGAGGCTGCCATGCTCCACAAGGCTGCGGGCAGGTCCCTCTGTCCAGAGTGAAGACATGCAATGAGAGAGGGAGCAGACGCTGGGTCACAGGGGAGAGTGTGAAGATCCCGAGACCCAAGCTCGTGCTGCCGCAACAAGCAGCCCACAGAGTGGGGAGTGTGTGTCAGGGGTGCACCTTGTCTTTGTAGGCTGGTGGGTCTTCCTACTGGCTTCTGTGTCACCAGCAGAAGAGAAAGTGAGCGGTGGGCACAGGGTTGGCATGGCTGCCTGGGGAGAGGTGGGGAGGTCAAGGAGCCCTGGTCTCTCCAGGAAGACCCAGATTCGATGGGTTTAGGTGCAGCCAGAAAGGGGATGGCTCCATTGATGAGGACAGACAGGTGTCATGAGGATGGGGAAAAGACTCAGAGGAGAAGGGGGCGCCAGTGGACCTTACACACTGCGAGTCTCTGTGCCTATGTCAACAATGGACTGAAACAGCATGGAGGTGAAGGTCAGGGCCATGAGAGGCAGGGGGGGACCTCACAGGAGGAGGCAGAGGAAAGGAGGCCAGGCTGAGCCAGAGTATTTGAGGAAGGTGCCATCTTTCTTCCAACCCCAGGTCTTGTTTGGGGACAGGCTAATGACATCTCCCTGGAGACAGTGGAAGACAGACCACACTCGGGGAAAAGTGTCATAGACAAGTAGTTTGAGCCCTGAGTCACCTGTGTTGGTTTGGAGTCTGCTGCGCCCTGAATCCCTGGCCCCCAGTGCAGGGCGTGGTTGGGCCCAGGGGCCCTTTCCCACGGGTGTCTGCTCCCCGCCTTCCTCCATGTGCTTCCAATTTCTGGAGCCTGCAGGAGGCCAACTGAAGCCCTCTGTTGCTGCAGGAAGCTCAAAGTCGCGAATGTGGTCAGGGGCAAGTGCTTCCAAGGGGCCGGGGAAACAGCCTTGCCCTCTCTCTACACCATGAGCATGACTGTGAGCCCCTCCCTGAGCGGCACGCTGTGGGGAGCACTTCTGAGCCTTGTTCTTGGTGGGCCAAACTCTGCCATTGGGTCCTAAAACCACAGAGAGGGCTTAAGAAACCCTCCGCTCACACGCCACCTCAACCTCCTGACCCCAGGGGAGCAGCCTAACCAGGCTGGAGAACAGTCTTTGGGACCGTCCCCTTTCATCCTGTTTTATACCAGTGCTGGCCCTGCTCCTGTGGCCTGCAGAGGCAGGAGGCTGCACCCTCCCCCGAGGCAGGGGCCCAGGTTTGCTGCCACCCGGCTGAGGAGCATCGTGTACAGAGGAAGGCCTGCCAGCCATGGAGGCAGGGGCCAGGGGGCAGTTTTATTTGCAAAAAGCAGAGTCCTCCAGGTCGGCTCTCAGGACAGGCTTGACCAGATGGAAGAGAGGGCCCTGAGGGAGGAGGCCGTGCTCACAGGGAGGTTCAAGCGTTTAGAGCACAGAAGTTTTCTCATTAGTCTCTCCAGCCTCTCAGAGGAAAACCGAATCAACCCTGTCCTCATCCCCATCTGAGCTCATGTTGAAGGTGACAGTATTTCTCATTTCCTCCACTCAATCTGAAAATATGCGCGATTAGGGGAGATGAAAGGAAGGAAATTGAAATAACAAGTGAGGCTGGAGAAGAAAAAGCCCCACCAACGGGAGCCTGGGGAGCAGAGGGTGGGGAGAGAGGGAGCTGGACGGCAGCCATGGGCTCCCAGAAGCCGGCAGTGTTGGTGGGCCCTGCATCCTCAGGGCAGGGAGAGGCTCCTGCCTGGGAGCAGGCAAGAGGAGAAAGCAGAGGCCCCGGCCCCACTCAGCCCCCATTCTCCCCAGCTCCTTGCAGGGACCTAGCAGCTAGCAGAGCACGGGCTTGTCAGCCAGAGGCCATGCCCAGATGTTCCCAGCCAAGACCTGACATAGGGCGGGGCTGGTAGGCTGGGGGACACCTAGGCTGGGCCACTCTCTGCCCTGGCCGCCCATCACCTGGCCGAGACCCTCTGAGCTGCAGCCCCAGGCCTCCTTCCTCTCCCTCCTAGGGTAGGTAAGTCCCACACTACCAGGGGCTGAAGCCCCTCCTGTGGAGGCCCCACCCACCACCACTGGCTCCTTCCCCTTTAGCCTTCTCAGAAAGGTCTCCCCAGCAAGTCTCTCACATGTTCCCTTCCCCGTGACATCTGCTATCCAGGGGACACAAACCAACACCCACCTTATGGCTCAAGGCAAATGGCACCTACTACCCCTGCCTAAGCACAGGGTTCTGTCCTTACAAGGGCAGCCAGACCTCCATCCCCTGAGAGCAGTTGTCGCCTGTTGGGTCCTCAGAGGCCCTGCCAGGTGCTGCAGAGGGACTGGCATGGGGCAGGGCTCCTGTCCTCACCCTGGTCTGCAGGCAGGTGAGGTTCCTGGCCAAGCCTGGACAAGACCATGCATCTGCTCACTGGCAGTGCAGGGACAGTTGTGACCAACAACCCTCACTCTGGCTTCAACAGTCCAAAGGTCCCTACTGGAAGGAAGAAAGACCTTTCCTGCCACCTGAGGCCACATGCCAGGTCCTGGGCTGCAGGCAGGGGCGGGGAGGTGGAGTACAGGGATTGAACTCAGGGGTGCTCGACCACACCCCCAGCCCTATTTTGTGTTTTATGTAGAGACAGGGTCCCCCTGAGTTGCTTAGCGCCTCGCCATTGCCGAGGCTGGCTTTGAACCTGTGATCCTCCTGCCTCAGCCTCTCAGTCTGCTGGGATTACAGGCGTGCGCCACCGCACCAGGCTCCCAGGCTCTCTTCTGTGCACCAGGGGTGAGAAGACCCACCATGATGGGGGCCCTAGGAGGTAGCTGCTTGGCCACTCCCCCAGTGGGGAGCAGAGAGGAGAGAAAGTGCAACTGTTCTGGAAGCATCTGTCCTCTCTCTGTTCAGGAATCAAGGCAAGGAGGGAAGTACCCTGGGCCTGGGCCTGGGCCTGGGCCCTTCCATGCTTGGGAATTTCATACTCCCTGTGAGGCTGGTGCCGCTCTTGGTTTGGTTGTGGACAGATCTTGCCGTCTCCCTGGAGGAAGGAGGAAGCTCTGTTATTCCTCTGGGGGTGCCATGGCAAAGCACCACACTCAGCAGCTTAAAGTGACACATGTCTTTTCTCTTGGTTCTAGAGGACGGAGGTGCAAGATAAAGGCATCCACAGGGCGCGGGTCCTTGGTGTGACCCCCACGCCAGCCAGTGTCCCCTCTCTCCCCCTGGAGTACCCCTTGCGCTTCTCTTCTTTCCTCCTAGAAGGGCGCTCTTACTGTAGGGCCCCTGCAGTCCACGGTGACTTCAGCTCCTTAATCACATCTCCAGAGACTCTTCTTCTAAATAAGGTCGACCTCATGTTCCAAGTGGGCATGGACTCGGGGGCACAGTATTCTGCCCACTAGGGAAGAAAAGAACGACATCATGGGCAGAGCCAGGGTGCCCCAGGTCTGAGCAGGGCATCAGCCTGTGTCCCAAGCTGGGCAAGGAACAGCGAGGTCCAGAGGGTGGGGGAGAGGTGAGCCTCCTCAGCCCTCTGGGGCTCACTTACTGCGTCCCCTCCTGGAGCCTTCTACCATCCTCATTTACCCGTTCCCCCCACCCCCGACTGGGGGGCTCGTGATGGCATCTTCTGGTTTAATCAAGTGATTACTCTGCGGCTCTTCTTGGACAGGTGATCAGGTGCTGGCCGGCTGCGGAGAACAAAGGCACACGCCACCGTGGGAGGCGCCCGGTCGGCGGGCGAGAGCGAGGACGCGTCTCTGCGGTGCGTGCGGGAGGAGGCCGCGGTCCCCCGCCTTCCCCTCCCGGGAAGCCACAGCCACGATTTAATATGCAAAGGTGGAGAGCCCGCTGCAGGCGCGGCCGCCGCGCACGCAGTATTTCAAACAAAGGATGCACAACAAAGGGCCGGCGCGGGGACTGTCAGGATGCGCGGCGGCGAGATTTATCTAAGCGAGCGGAGGGGCCTGTGACCTTGGGCTTGAGAGCTTTAAAGCGAACAGGCGAACAGGCGGCTGTTGAAGACGGAACAGAGAGACGCTTGTGATTATCGCTATTTTAAATATAATGGCCTTAAACTGTTGGGAGGGGGAATGAGGTGGTACAGAGAACGGTTTCTTATTCCAGGAGATCTAAGGCAGATGTAATGGAGGAGAAAAACAGGGGGGTGGAGGAGCGAGAGGTTAGAGCGAGTTCTGAGATGCTGGGAAGGAGAGGGAGCCAGCCGGCTGCAAGAGATAAACAAGGGCCTCCCTGCCTCCTGATCTGCAACCTCCGCCCCACGGAGCCTGAGCCACAGGGGAGTCTTATGGGGGCTGACTTTAGGAGCAGCCAGGGAATGACTGGGTCGTCAAAGCTTGGGGGCTGGGATGTGGCAGGGTCCCCAGTATCCCCAGGCTGGGGTTATGGGCTGCCCAGAGACCTGAGCATCCCACCCCATTCAGGAAGCCTGGGGCTGGGGAAGGTGTGTGCCGCTGGGGGCAGAGACTGGTCCAGGAAAGAGGCTGATGGGGTCCTTTCACTGGGCCCCAAGGGGGGTGGACTGTACCTACAGCTGGCATCAGATCTCCAAAGTGCCAAGGAATGGGGGGTGGGGGGTGGGCCACTTGCTGTCTAAGAAGCTGAGAGTGGCTGAGTCCCAGATCGGCCTCCCTGTGTGCCAGGCCTGTGCCAGGGTCAGGACTTCCTAGACTCTGAGTAGGGCATCTCTGCTAATGAAGTTCACTTCCTCTTTCCTTTTGTAATTTTGTGCTCTTTCTCTTAAAGAGCCCCCTCTCCTAAATCCTCTAAGTTTCTGGTCCCACTAAGATGGGATCAGCTTGGTGGTCCTCGCCACCCATCCAAGGTGGAATGACAATTGTGGTTCTCCCTGGAGCATGCTGGAAGTCTGGTCCCTACCCGCTGGGGGCTTAGTGGAGCTTCAGCGCCAGGGTGCATGGGTGGGTGGCAGAGACTGGCTCCTTCCCGCTACCATCCATGCGTGGTGAACCACACAGGTCCTATTTGTCCTGCCGGGCAGCCAGCCAGCCAGGGCTCCTTTCCACCAGGAAGGTGAGCCTCATTTCACAGTGCTCAGGCCCCTGCCAATCAGCCCCTGAGATCTGGGGACCTGGAGAAGGACACGTGGAGGGAAGAGTGAGCCAGAGGGCAAGCCAAGCGGGAGGGAAGGGAGCTGGGAGCCCGGTCCCCCTCACTAGCTGTCCTGGCTCTTGGGCTGATCTCTGGCAGCTGGACAGGCAGCTGCTTCTGTCCCCTCCCCTCTTCAGGGGCTGGGCCCAGGATCCCGGAGGCAGGAGGCAGGAGGCAGGAGTAGAATGTGTGGCCCAGCCTCCCACCTGGCTGGACGGAAGCTGTGGGACCCTGGGGACTGACAGCTCCAGGAGGCAAAGCTGGTAAACAAGGACGAGGACTCAAGAGGCCTTGAAGCACCTGGCAGGGAGCCTCCCCAGACACAGTGACACCCAGTGCTTTTTGTGGGGACAGAAGGGCAGGCGAGCCAGGGACCAGGTCCAGCACCTACTGCAGGCACGGCCTGGGCCTCAGCCTCCTCTATCAGATGGAGCCAAGGAGGGACTCACCCTCGGTGTAGGTGTGAGAGCTGGACAGGGGACACACAGGAGGGGGCTCTGAGGCTGCAAAGGGGTCCTCTTGGCCCTGCCCCGTCGCAGCCTCCACCACCCACAGCACAAGAGCACCCCCACCCAAGGGGGCTCAGCAGAGGGAATGGAAAGATGGCTTTGCCCCTTTCTGCTTCCCAAAGTCCCCTCACAAGGCCCCTGGGAGATGGCAGGGGCCTTGGGGACCTAGCAACAGTCACGGTATTTTTAGATTTCAGTTAACAAAAACCAACAGTGCAGCCTAAAGCCAGCGCCTGTGTCCCTCTCGTCAGTCTTCCTCTTCCTCTTCCTGTACCCTGCCCCCTAACAGACACAGGGCCCTTTCTGAAGCTCTTGGTAAGGCTGTGACCTCTATATTATATGGTCTTTTACCTGCTTTCTTGACAATTGTCTAGTCTCTAGCACAAAAAGTCCCTCCAGAAGAGAATTTCTCCCCAGCCTGGTCACAAAATGCTCTGCCTCTGGTGCAAGTTCAGCATGTCTGAAATTCTCCCCTGTTTCTGAAAAGTTCTTCTTCTCATCTAGCCTAAATCCTTCATGCTATATATTAAACTTATTTCAAGTTCTGCTTTTAGTAGTGATCTCCTTCTCTATTTAACAGGCTTGGATAGGACTAGGGCCCTTTGTCAAACTCTTCATTCTCTCGGGACCTTTAGATCCTATTCTGCTGCAGGGGAGGCCCACCCCACAGGGCTGCTCCTCAGGGATCCTGGGTGACGCCCTCAGCGGGCTGTCACCTGGCCTTGGCAGTGTCTGGCTCTGGGGTCCTCTTTCCCTTCACTCCTCGTCATCATTAAGGGATGATGCAGGTCTTGGAGCAAGGACCCTTTGGCTCTGGAAAAATTATGTGTGACAGTTTACATATGGATCAGGTAATTAATGGATGGCCCGATTTCCTCCACCGTAATGTAAAGAGGGCGCGGACGGCACTCTAATTCCAGATAATTAAAGAGCGATGGAGTTCTCTCAAGCTGCTTGCGGAGTGCAGGCTGCCGCCACTACCACTGCCCAGCCCCCTTCATTCTCCACACCTCACTGCAAACCGTGGGGCCTGCGGGCTCCCCAGGGACTGAGCTGGGGCGGGAGCCACCGCAGCCTGCCGTGAAATCCAAGTGGCTGCATCTGCTGCAATGTAGTTTTGTGGGTATGGGCGTGTGCACGCGTACATGCATATGTGTGCACGTTCTGGGCACGTGTGTGTGGTTCTGCATGTATGTACACACACGTGTGTGAATGTGGGGTCTGCACACATCTGTGTGCATGTGTGTGTTTATGTACTAGGGGAGGAATCCCCAAATGGACTTTCTAGAATAGCCACACCCCATCTTAGAGACCAACCCTGGGGAACGTTTAGGACTCACTTGGCTGCTACTGCGACCAGGGCGGAAGCAAGTCACACTGTGCAGAGTAGTCTCAAAAAGGGTACAACATCCCCACTCTAGCCCCGAGAGGCTGTCCCTCATCCCCCTGATCACAGGAAACTCCAAGGACATCTACAGGTTACTTCCCCAGAGCTGAGGGTCCCTGGGTTTCAGAAGTGACTGTAATTGGTGCTCCATAAGATAAAGACAAGCAATCCATTCCAGAGGAGCACCCGCTTCTTCCAAGTCCAGGGTCACCAGGCTGCCGTTCCTCAGGGGAGACCTGCAGGGGTGGATGGCATCCAGCCCTGAAGACAGAGCCTGGCGTCCCTGGGAGAAAGGAACAGCGGCTAATTGCTGCTGAGGGGGCTGACAGATCCTCCTGGCTCACACAGCGCATCTGCCACATTTCCTGATAAATACCAGCCCTCCTCCTGTCAGACAGGGCTTCCCAGGGTCTCTGCTTCTTTCCCGGGTTCTGCTCAGTCCTGGCGATTGGCTTCTGGAAGTGCACATGTGCTCATGTCCACAAACACTCAGAGTGACTGCGAGGGGCTAGGCAGGACCTGGGCTGATCTTGGGGCCCTGGATCTGAATTAGAACAGGCTGCTGTGCAGGAGGAGATGTGAGCAGCTGGGAGAAAGCACGGGATCAAATCCAGGAGCATGGCGGGCACAGGGAGCCTATTGGATTGTCTTGGTGTTCCTTAGGCAGAGGTGGGCCGAGCTGGGGTCTGGGCGCGCGCGCGCGTACCTGGGAGCCTGCTAGCCGCTGTGTTCCCCGGCTGCTTTGCCAATGGCTGCTTTCCTGCTTCAGCCACCTGCCCTCTGCCTGCCCCGTGGCTGTTGTTATTTACCTGTGGGCACTTGGCACACCTGTAGAGGAAGGGCCTGTGAGGAGCTGCAGGAGTGGGCTGCCTGGCTGGTGACCACTGTGTCCTTCACCCTACACGTTTGGAGCAGAGGGAAGTTTCCCCTAAAACCCGCCATTCTCTAAGCCTGGGTACCCAGAGGAGTGGACCTTTTGTTTCCGTGTTTTTATTCCAGCCTGGGCTTTCACAAACTCCAGATTTGTATATCCAACTGCTTGCTCTACATGGCCACATGGGTGGTGTCTCAAATTCAAGGTCAAAACTGAAGCCCTCCTTGCCTGCTTCCCGTTGGCTGATGGCATCTCCACCCTTCCAGTGCTAAGACCAAAATGCCAGGGTCATCCTTGACCCCTCTCCATTCTGATGTGTCAGGAAGTCCTTCTGGCTTCACCTTCAGAATCTGTTCACAATCGAACATCAGTGGAAAACCAGGGAAATCCTAATAAACCCTGTAGTTTAGTTAATCGTGTTGTACCACAGTTTGGAGAATGGAGCTGCGGCTTTAGCGTGATGAGGAGGGCTGTGGTCCAGGGACCCTCCTGGGCTGTGTCTCTTCCAAATAACACTACACTGCTTTGCTGAGGTCAGAGCACCTCACGGTAATAATCCCAACCCCTCTCTGCCTGCTGTGCACTTGACTTGAATGTGCTGCAGTGTGACCCAGGGCTGACACACTGCTGCTGTTAGTAATTCAATGGAACCATGGAGTCATTGCCTGTTGGATCAGTTAAGAACAAGGAAGCCAGATGAGGTGGCACATGCCTGTAATCCCCGCACTTAGGGAGGCTGAGACAGGAGGATCGCGAGTTCAAAGCCAGCCTCAGCAGCGGCGAGGCCCTAAGCAACTCAGTGAGACCCTGTCTCTACATAAAACACAAAATAGGGCTGGGGATGTGGCTCAGTGGTCGAGTGCCCCTGAGTTCAATCACTGGTGCAAAAAAAAACCAAGGAAAACAACAGTTTCATGTAGCTTCATTACTCCTTTAGCCTGCTTCCTTCCCACGTGTGGGCCTCAGCTGAGTCTCTGACCCACATCATTTTCCTTTTTTCTTAAAGATATTCTTGAACACTTCTTTTTCTTCATTTCTGCAGCGCTGGTGTTGAACCCAGGGCCTCTTGGCAAATGTTCTACCACGCAGCTGCACTTCCAGCTTCTCATTTAACATTTTAAGGCAGGTCTACTGGCAATAAATTCCTTCAAGTTTTATCTGAGAAAGTTTTTCCCTTTCACTTTTTTCCCCTATTTATTTTATTGTGGTAAAATACACATAATGTAAAACGGAGCATCTGAACCTTTTTTTAAAGTGTGCAGTTCAGGAACTTTAGTATATTCATGTTGTTGTGTGACCGTCACCACCAGCCATCTCCAGATCTTTTTCATCTTGCAAAACTGAAGCTCTGTCCCCATTAACTCTCTGGTCCCCTCCCTAGCCCCTGGCCCCCACTCTACTTTCTGCCTCTGTGACTTGACTACTACTCTAGGGGCCTTGTTTAAGTGGAATCCTACAGCACTGGCCGTCCCTGCTGGCTTATTTCACTCAGTGTGACATCCTCAAGGTTTGTCCATGCAGAGGCATGTGCTGGAATTTCCTCATTTCACAGCTGAATAATATTCTGTTGCAGGTTTGTACCTCTCTGGTCCATGCCCAGCAGTAGACATGCTGGATCATGTGACAGTCTGCCTTTAGGTTCTCCAGGAGCCGCCATACTGTTTTCCAGTGACTGATTTCCCATCCCACCCACAGTCTGACACAGTTCTCTCCCGACACTTGCTGATTCTTTCCTTTTCTTGCTTTGTTTTCACAGTGGCTATCCTAACAGGCACGCAGTGGTGTCTCATCCTGATTTGGATTGCGTTTCTCCAGTGATGAGTGACGTTGAGCATGTCCTTTACTTGACCGTATTGGTAGGGTGCAGAACCCTAGCTGGCTGGGGGTTTTTCTCTCGTCACTATGACATCGCTGCACCCTGTGCTTGCTGGCGCGGTGTCTGAGGAGAAGCTGGATGGAGTCTCACCTTTCTCCTCTGTAGGTCAGGCTTTTTATCCCCAACTTGCTTCAGGATTTTTTATTTGTCTTTGGTTTTCTATAGTTTGTAAATGCATGCCAAGGTGAAGTTGTTTTGTTTTGTTTTGGCCTGTGGCCTTTGTCCTGCTCGATGTTCTCTGAACTTCCTGGGCCTGTGGTTTGGTGTCTGGCGTTCCTCTCTGTCTTCACACCTCTCCGTTGTCCCTTGGTTCTTGGGGATTCTGTTGGTTTCCTGGTCTCCATTAGCTTTCCTGTTCTGTGTCCAAGGAGTCCACCATCCCATGTTCAAGCTCCGAGATCCTCTCCTCAGCCAGGTCCAGTCCACGCAGAAGCCGGTCAGAGGCACTCCTCATTTCTGTTTCGGTGCTCTTGAGCTCCAGTGTTTCTCTTTGGTTCCACCTCTCTCCTTGCCTTGCACATCTATTCTTGTGTGCGGGCTACTTGATCTATCAAAGGCCTTAGTAATTTTTTTTTTAATTTAGAGATAAGTCCTTGTTATGCTACCCAGGCTGGCCCCAAACTCTCCGAATCAAGCGACGCTCCTGCCTCTGAGTAGCTGGGATCACAGGTGCATGCCTGGCTGGACCCCTCAGCATTTCAGTCACCGTGTTACCAGTTTCCTGTCTGATAATTCCAGCCTCCCTGCCATGCCTGGTTCTGATACTGCCAGCTGAGTCTCCTTGTTTTTCAGCAGGCCTTGTGGTTTTCTGTTGCTGCTGACATGACGTGGGGGCAATGGGAAGTGCCATGGGCGAGCCCTGGGGAAGCACTCTGTCACTCTAGGATTGAGTCTTAGTCTCTCAGGGAGCTTTTGGCTTGGTAGGTGACCTTCTCAAGCCTTGCTCAGCCTTTCCTCTCCCTTGGTGGGACAGGGTGGCTGCAGGTGGCTGCAGGTGGGTCCTCCCTTGCCCTAGTTGGCAGGCCTCCAGGGAGACCTCAGCAGGCCGGACGCTGGTTAACCAGTTACTCCTGAGGACAGACGTAGCTAGAAGAGCAGGGTGCTCTGTCTGCAGCAGGGTGATTCCTCCCCTCCTCTGTGGGGAGCTTTTCCTCTGTGGACGGTTCAGTTCCTGGAGGTGAAGTTTACAAGAATTTCATGACTGAGTCCTCTGGGTTCCAGCCCCCAGACTTGGCCATGCTGGGCTCTGGCACTGCGCCAGGTTTTGCCACTCTGGAGGCTTCTCTGGTGGGCTTCTGCTCTGGCTGGTTGGGGTTGTGGGTCTGCGTGTCTGTCTTTCCAGCCTGGGGGACAGCAGCTTGCCCTGTGGCTTTACTTCTGTCAGGAATCTAAGAAGAGCTGTTGGTTTTGCGGTTTGAGCTTTTTGCCTGTTGTTAGGACAGAGCCTGATGCCCGAGCCCCTTACCTGCAGAACCAGAAACCAGAAGACCCTGAGCCTCTTCAAGCTTTCTTCCTCCGCGCGTATCTCTTTGATGAGCTGATTTCTCCTTTGTATGAGAACGCTAATCATGTTGGATCAGGACCCACCCTGGTGACCTCATCTTAACTAATTGCCTCCGTAATGACCCTCTTTCCAAATAAGGTGACATTTTGAGGGGCTCGGGTTAGAACTTCAGCCTATGAATTTTCCTCGAGGAGAGCACAGTTCAACCCATAACAGTGTGCATGTATCATAAACATGCAGAACCTCCACAGCCAGTCGCCCTGTCCTCAGTCCTGGTCCAAGCCATCACCGCCTCCCCTGGAATCCTGCCAGTGGCCCTCCCACATTCTGCACTTCCCCCTTGGTCCCCTTTCAATGACCAGAAGGACTCTTTCTCACAAGGATCAACCACACTCTTCTTCCTTCTCTCTCCTAGCAAAAGCCGTAGCAATTTAGAGATGCCTCAAATCTTTAGAAGCGTGGCACAGGTTCTGGGCAGATGCTACACTTTTATAGGCCCCACCTCCAAGTGCCAACAATGATTTTGGGGACCAGGTTTCCAACATGTGAACTTTAGCAGGGGCTATTCAAACCCTAGCAGGGAGTCTCCCTGGGACCCCTTTGAGGTCTGTTTTCTAATCTTACGTGTGTGCCTTTTTTGCTAAGATGACAGCGGGGTTACTTAGGGGTGCCACTCTGGCCCCTATATTTTCTTTCTCATATTTCTAGAGTAAAAAGATTTTTCAGAGATACATTTTTATTCATGTTGTCAAATGAATTAAATAGAAGATTAATCACACTAAAAAGAAAAAATGGGAAAGAATATGCTGATATTTTCATGATTATTATCTCTGATTAAGTAGATCATCAGAATATAATTTTATTTTATTCTTTATATTTTATTCCCTCACAGCCAAAACAAATTAAAGTAAGTTTTAAGGGGCATGTTATACCCAGGCAGCAGACAAGAGTATGGGGGGCTCCCAATCTTCCCCTCCATTGCCTGGTCATCTATCTAGGCTACAGGGCCATCTTTCCTGGGGATGAAGGCTGGGTGTTTTACTTCTGTGTCCCCTGGGCCTGGTCCAGGACATGGAGGATCCTGGGTTAGAGTGAGCTCTGAGTGAAGACACTAAGGGACAGAAGCTCCTCATGGCCTGGTGGGCCCTCCCTGCAGCCTGGCTCAGAAGAAAGAATTTTTCAGATCACCAGGGCCCATGGATTGTCCAAACTATAGGCTGGCTCTGCCAATAGGAGCTGATGTGCACAGGTGGCCAGGGGCACGGTCAGACATCCTCACGCAGAGAGGAAGGCAGTTGGACTGGGGGGTTTTGATAGTGTTTTTGCTTTTTTATTTTTATAAGGAGTGTGTGTCTGCGTGCGGGTGTGTCTGGGGGTGTGCATGTGCTCGTGTGCCTAGGAGTTTTAGGAGAGTTCACGCAGGTGTGTGCCTATTCATGTGTGGGGTGGGGCAAAGGGCAGAGGGGCAGGTGCCGGGGGAAGGGGTGTGAGAAGCTCTTTCAGCCCCTGAGTTTTGAAATCCCTGCCATCTTGCCTTTGGAGATGGACAAGCATCAGTGCAGGAACAGGGAAGGCCCAGGTCCACAGAACTGGCCCCTGGCCCTGCTCCATTTGGGGACTCTGCCAGAGCCCCTGCCTGGTTCAGGTTTCATGTCTCCAAGGACTTGGGGGAAGCAAGGCACAGCAATGGATAAAAGGACATTCTTAGGAGCAGGGTGTGCATCTGGGGAGAACAGAAGGACCCCAACTGGGCAGCTGGAGGTTGGTGGAAGAGGCCTGGAGAATGGAGTGTAAGCCACCCTCCCCTCATGGGGCGAGATCGTGAGTGATGCCATGTGCCACTCTGAAGCCCAGGATGGAGGTCCATGAGGTGATCTGCTAGGAGTCCAGAGATGGTGCCCAGAGAGCCACAGGGGACCCCCCTAACTGCTGCTCCTCCCGAGCTGCCCCAACCCTAGGTGTCCAGGAAGGACAGCGTGGAGCTGGTCTTGTAGGGGCTCGGTCCTAGAAGGTCATGTCTCTGGGGAGCCCACAGTGGCCCAGGCTGCGCTGGACTTGGGTCTTCACATCCTCCACCTCCCTGACATGGGGAATGGTGGAGACTCAGCCTGCCTGGGCTCCTGTCCCGGCTGTGCAAACCCAGTGACACTACAGTCACTGGCCCTCTCTACCTTGGCTGATGGTTGGGTCTGGGTTGGTTGCCTGCATGGACACACAGTGGAGCAGAGGTGGACTCTTTGGAAGCCATGTACTTGAGGTGGCAAGAGAGGAAAGCACACAGATAATGGGAAGATGAAAACTCACCTCCCAGATCTGCAGCAGCCTCCTTCAGCCTTGCGGTGATGATCCGGAAGCTAAAGCTGGGTGGGTTTCCCCCTCCTGCTCGTTCAGTCAGTCCCCTTCCTTCCCTGCCCCCAGCCCCAGGCAGCCACTCACCTGTTTCCTCTCACTGTTGTTCTGCCTCTTCTGGAATTTTGTATAAATGGAGCCCTGTCACCTGTAGTCTTTGCCATCTGCCTGTTTTCATGTGGCACAATGCTCTGGAGAGGGTCCCTGTGATGGCGTGTACAAGTAGCTTGTTCCCTTTACTGATGACTGGCACAGCATTACCAGATACACCAGATTTTTTATTCATAGGACCAGTTGATGGACACGTAGGTTTTTTCAGTTTGGGGGTTTTATAAATAAGGCTGCTATGAATGTTCACCTACAAGTCTTTGTGTGGACTTGTGTTTTCATTTCTCTTAGCTGAGTGCTTAGAAGTAGGGTTTCTGGGTCAGATGAGTGTAGTTTAACACTTCAAGAAATGGCCAAACTGTCTACCAAAATGGCCACGCCCTGGTGGTTCTCCACCAGCTCTCTGTCAGGCACTCCAGGTGCCCCAGGTTTCCACCAAGACCCGGTGTTGGGTGTCGGCTCTCCTGGAGGAGTGCCATGGTATCTCTCGTGGTTTTAATGTGCATTTCACTAATGATTGACGTGTTGAGTGTGTCCTCCAATGCTCATTTGCCCCTGCTACATATATTGTTTTTTACATGACAGTAGAATGCATTTTGACATATCGTACATATATGGACTGTAACTCCGTTCTTATGGTTGAACACGATGTGGAGTTTCACTGGTCGTGTGTTCATAGATAAACATAGGAAAGTCAGGTCCCGTTCATTCCACTGTCTTTCCTGTTCCCACCCCCCTTCCCTCCGTTCCCCCTTGTGTAATCTGAAGCACTTCTATTCTTCCCTCCTCCCCGGCCCCCCACATTGTGTGTCAGCATCTGATACCAGAGAGAACATTCACCCTTTGGTTTTTGGGGATTGTTTCATTTCAATTCCCCATTACGTATTCTGTGGTGAGGCATCTGTCCAAACTTTTCACCCATTTAAAGAAATCAAATTGCTTGTATTGTTGAGTTGTATATTCTGGATAAAGTCCTCTGATTGTACATGTGCAAATGTTTTCTTTCCATGTGTGGTTATGGCCTTTTTGTTTTCGTGTTTCTAGGAGCAAAATTTTCAATTTGGCAAAACCTAATTTGTCCATTTTTGTAGTTTCTGGGAGCTTTTTAATTTGTTCTATGAAGTATTTCTCTAATCTTTTATCTTCTGTGTTTTCTCCTGGATACTTTACTATTTTAGCATTTATACTTGTATCTGTGGTTAATTCCACATTAATTTTGAATATGTAGTTAAAAACTGAGCTTTTCTTTTTCCATGTGAATATTTAATTATGTCAGCCCCTTTGGTTGAAAAGGCTCTCCCCTCTTCTGTTGAGCTACTGGTATCTTCACTGAGAACTAATCCACCATATGTATGTGGCTCTCTTCCTGGACTCTGCTTTGATGTTGATCCACATGTCTATCTTATTTTTCTGTTTTTGTTTTTGGCAGGGCTGGGACTGGACCCTGGGGCCTGGTACAAGCTAGTGAAGTGCTCTACCACTGAGTCACATCCCCAGTGTTCCTACACGTCTGTCTTTATACCTCTGCAGCTCTTAGCCCATAGGCCTGGAAACACCATGGAGGTTCCACCAATTATCAACTGGGCGAGGTAAGCACCCCACTCTTATTTCTCAGTCTGGAGACTAGGAGTCCAAGATCAGGGTGCCAGCAGGTCTGGTGTTGGTGAGGGTCTTCTTCCTCTTGAAGACCACTGTCTTCTTGCACTCTGGCATGGCAGAGAGCACAGAGAGAGGAAGCAGCTCTCGAGGGCATATTCTTGCAAGGACACTAGTCTCATTCATGAGTCTCCACCCTCATGACCCAGTGCCCTCCCAAAGGCCCCACCTCCTACCTGTCCCACTGGGGACCAGGCTACAACATGTGGGCTTAAAGTCCCTGGAACTCCACAGGCCATCCCTCTAATAGGAGCTGTGATGACTTTTGTTGCTATTTTTATTACTATTGGACACCTCGATGGGCACCGTGTGCCGGGCACCGAGCAGGGAGTTTGACACGCACCATCTCTTTAACTCCTCGGGACTCTTTGGGATGATTATAGTCTAGGTTTCAGAGATGCAGAAGTGGAGATCTTAGGAGTCAAGCTGACTTGCTCAAGGTCGAGGATCTGAGCCCAGGCCTCCTGGCGGACCAGCTCCACGCATTACAGCTACAACACTTGGACGGGGTGGAAGATGCAGTGAGCAGACAAGAACAGGCTGTGGACCCCACGCAAGGGTGCGCCCAGTCCAGGCCAGCATCCCAGGCCAGAGTCCCAGGCCACAGCAGAGGCAGGCGCTTGCTCCATGCAGAATTGAGTCCCGGCACCTGGCCTCAGCCCACCTTCCTTAGTCCTTCATACTCTGCACTCTCAGCCTCTGGCCCAGGCCTCCTCCTGCTTCTCATCGCTCAGCCCTGAGGGTCAGCACTCACTCTGAGACCTGCTGAGACCTTCCACTCCTCTCATAGATGATTTAGACGGACTCCCATTTCCTACAGCCACTCTCCACCCTCTGACCACAGCAGACATTGCAAATCTATCACAGCACCCTGGTTCATGGAGCACCCCAAGCCCTCAAGATTTCTCTCAATTAAGAATTCCAGCCAGGCGTGGTGGCTCAGGCCTGCAATCCCAGCACTTTGGGAGGCCAAGACAGGAGAATCGTGAGTTCAAAGCCAGCCTCAGCAACGGCGAGGCACTAAGCAACTCAGTGAGACCCTGTCTCTACATAAAACACAAAATAGGGCTGGGGATGTGGCTCAGTGGTCAAGTGCCCCTGAGTTCAATCCCCAGTGCTAAAAAATAAATAAATAAATAAAATTTCAGGAAGCCTGTGGCAATCATGTGGAATTGGTGTGAGGGATAAAATCTATTTTCCATCCTGGTTTTGGTTTGTCCCTCTGATTTTGCTGCTCGGGGCCACCCTGGGTCACTGTCCATTCCAGCTCAACACATACCTTGCAGAGTGTCCATCTGTGATTGGAACATCCCTACTGGAGGGAGCCATGGGCTACTAACCCACCCAGCCCAAGTGCACCTAACCCTTAATGTCATGCCAGACCCAGGCTGGGCAGGTTTATTGGTCCAGTTATCACTAACTTAGGGTTCTGAAATTTAGAAGTATGTGAGTTAGTTTGGGTATTTTTAATGCCTATTGAAAAGTTTTTTCAGGTCTGTCCTGAACCCCTGTTTTGAACTTGAATGGCCCCCCATTTCCATTTCTCTTGCATTACTCCTTATGTCCCATGGTATTAATCATCTTCCAACACAACCTACAGAATAGGCATGTTTACTATGTCTTTTATTGTTTCTGTCCCCTCCTGCTAGAACCCCAACTCTGGGGTCTTTGTTTGACTCGCTACTGTTATCTTAGGCACCCCCCACAGTGCCTGGCATGGGGAAGGGTCCCAAGATTCTGTGATGATGAGGAAAACTACCCAGAGCTCCCCAGGCTTGGCTTCCGCCTGGGGCTGGATGCTGCTAAGAGCTGTGAGCGGCAGGTCCATATGTCTTTGATTAATAGGAATGGGGAAACCCATTCACACTTACGTCATCCATTCATTTTGTTGACAGCATATTTCATAATATGGAGCCCAGGCTGGAGACAGGGCAGGAGGGAAGGAAGTAATAAAAGGGTCCTCTATTGGAGATACAAGCTCCAGGCCAGGAGAATGGCTGCCCCGGATGGGAGGCTGGTGCTGCACCCCACTTATGAACCACAGGGCCAGCTGCAGGGGCCTTCCTCCCCTTGCTTCTAGTCCATAAAACAGAGATGCCAACCTCCACCCTGGTACCTCACGGTAGTGTTGTAAGCATTAGAGGGAGTCACGGCCAACGTGATGTTCCATAGAACTGGAACTTCACCACATGAGCTGCTGGGCAAAGGACATCGGGGAAGCTCTGAGATCATTCTGCAGTTGAGGCCAAACTGCCCCATGGATGAAGGGGGTGACCCCAGGCCAAGGAGACTGATAATGATGCAAATGTCTCCATGCCACGCCCCGCTGGAGACACCACTGGGTGGCACCCCTGACTCTCACAACAGGGCTATATGCCCTTCCTGTATCCCTGGCACAGGGTCCATTCACACCTTGTTGATTCGCAATCGTGTGTACCCTCTCCCCTCTACCTGACGGGAACAGTCCTGTGATCCAGGACCACAAGACCCAGGGACTTTGGCACAAGCAGAATGCTCTCCACTCTGAACACCCCCGGGCCTTCAGGCAAATGACCTACACTCTGTCTCTTTCCTTCTCGTTTAGGCAAAAGGGCAGAGCTGGTTGTCGAGGACAAAATGATAACTGTAGCCCCTGGCCCAGGACCAGGCTCACGGTGGGCATTCTGAAACCTAGTTTCTGTCTCCCTTAGACAAATAGAATGTGGGAGAGGCCATCGGCCTGTCACCTTGCCCCATCTGGCCAAGTGTCCTGGGGCTCGACATCTGTTTGCCATTCACAAGTGTAGGAACTGGCTGCCCTCTGTCCCCCCAAGGTCACATCAGTGGCTGGCCTGGGCGAGTTAATTTGGAAATAGCCCTTTGCCAACTTGTCAAACACTGCTGTTGCTGCTGTTGGCTTGAACAGTCCTAGCTGTTGGTCTCCTGCCAAGGAAGCAACCCCCCGGCAGAAGGCACCCTGTGCTCCCGTCTCCAAAAACAGTGCAGCACTGAGCAGGTGGTTCTTGCTCCCTTTGGACGCGTACGCAGCACTCACGCCCTGGGAGCTCACAGCCTGCCTTATTCTCCATTGCCAATGTGTCTCAGGAGCATTACAACCAACAGCCACGAGAAATAAAACGCTGGAAGGTGTCAGAGAACCGAGCCGCCCTAGCTCAGGCAGGGGCTGTCAGGAGGTCGACATTCTGTTACTCTCATGAACTCCTGAGATGATCAACTTGTAAAAAGCAAAGGTTTGTTTTGGCTCAGTTTGGGAGGTTTCAGAGCATGATCCCTCGGCCACTGTGTGGGGCAAGGCAGCCCCTAGTGGCATGGGTGGGGCACATCCCTAGGTCTCCCGGCCAGGAAGCAAGAGAGGGAGGAGGGGGAAGGGTCCCATTGTCCCTCCAAGGGCATGTCCCAGTGACCTAGAGACTGCCCATCAGGCCTACCTCTTAGAGGTTCCGGCACCTCCCAATAGTGCCACCCTGGGTACCAGTCTTTGCCACATGGACTTTTGGGGGACACTCACAATACAAGCCACATTGGGACCATCTGCTGGCCTGACAAGCCTGCCTGGGCTCTGGGTGCCTCTGGCAGGGCCAGCTTACCCCGATCAGATGGACTCTGATGCCAAAGGACAGGTCATTCACCCCATGGCCTTTCCTTCTTCCTCAGGTGGCCTGGCCCAACAGCCTTGGTCCCCAAGGTCACCGACATCTCTTGCTAGCTGCAGCAACTCCACCTCTTGTGGCCTCTCCTTCTCATTGGCCACCCTGGAGCCATGACCGTCCAAGTCCCGTATGCCAGAGTCTGCAGTTGTCCTCTGTGTCCCTGACTGAGTTGGTCAGGAGAATCTGCTGCCATTCCCTTCTCTGTTCTATTAGTCTAGGAGACAGAAGGGAGCTCTGGGGCCACACGAGGGGCATGGGGTCCTGCAAGGGGTCCTTCAAGGTGGGATGGAGACAGGAGAGAGAGGGAGCACCCACAGGGGTCAGCACTGTGGGGAGGAAGCTCCTGGCAGAGGCAGCAGGCAGAGGAAGGGAGGCCCCCACACCCGGCTTTCATAGCCACTCAGACAGAGGGTGCCTGCAGGCCTTCATCAGCAGAGAAGGAGGAACTCCCTCTGACCCTCACCACCAGGGACATCTCCTGCCCTGAGTGCTGGGACCTGTCTGCATCTCCCTGCCCGTCAGACCTCTGCTGTCAGAGCTCCCATCCCTCCCGTGGCTGCCCCGTGGCTGCTCCGTGTGTGTGCGTGGGAGCACAGGGACCTGCCTAGCTCCACTTTGTACCTGAAAATCAACACAAACCCTGCAGATGAAAAGGGAGCTGAGACCCAGTAGGGACAGGAAGGAAGCACACGGGCAGCGAGGGGGCAGTCCCGGGCGACCCAGGACAAGGGTGGCTGCCGAGGATCACGTAGTTGCCAGTGGGTCCTGGGGAGCCACTTTGTGTGTGGAGAGCCACTTTGTGTGAGGAGTAAGGGACTTCACTGGAGCTGTTCCCCACCCTCTCTCGCGGGGCTGCCCTAATACCTTGCTGGTTGTCTGCAGGCCTGAGCTCGCGCCCAGAGCAGGTGGGACTGAGACCCTGCAGAGGCACACTTCCTCCTCACTCCGCCCACATCCCCGTGGAATGTTCTGTGCCCCTCAGCAGGCAATGCCAGGTGCCAGGGTTCCGTGTCCTGCGAGAGACATGGAGGGTTGCAGGCGGCACGCTAGTGTGCTGGCTCCCAGGGTGGGTAACGGATGCGCTTGAGTGAGGACATGGAAGGGGATGAGCCGCTGCATCTGAGGGTTCCCGGATGCAGATCTGGACCACTCCCTGGGTCAACAGGAGCAAGAGATTTGTTGAAAGGCTATGGGGTGTCCACAAAATTGGGGGAAGGGAGTCTCGGCCCATTTTCTGGTGCTCTCCTGAATACCTGAGACTGGTAATTTATGAAGAAAAATTTACTTCTTCCCGTCCCAGAGGTTGGGAAGTCTGAGAACGTAGCATCGGCCAGGGGTCTTCCTGCTGTGAAGGCCAAGGGCAGCAGAGTGACAGCAGGAAGCTTGGGCTTGTGTCTCAACCCCCCTGGTGCCATCACGAAGGCCACCCCATGACCGTCTCCAACCCTAATCATCTCCCAAAGGTCCTCTTGTCAAATGTCATTAACATGCGACCTGGGGACTTCCGGGGACACTTTCAGACCACGGCAGGGATGCGGGAAGCAGTCCTGCAAGTTGGGCCTCACCTCCATGAATGCTTTTGCCCAGTTCCTGTCCATCCTGAGTTGCCTCCTCAGGGGCCAAAGACCCAGACCCGGGAGATTCCTGAGCTCAGGACCCATCCACGGTCAGTCCTAGAGCAGGGCGGGAAGAGCTGGCCCTTGACTTCTGTGATGGGGGGCCACCTGGCATCACATCCCTAAGCACCATACCACACAAGGGGACGGGAGGTGGCCCAGAGGACGGCGAGGGCCCTTGGCAGCCTGAGCCACCCTGTGACCACTGGGTGGGCATCAAATGGAAGGCTTGAACTCTGTGCATGGAGAGCCAAGGGACACAGAATCCTGGGTGGAGAAGTCCAGCCCAGGGTTCCAGCCACATCGGCAAACACTGTGTTCTTAGAAAAGGTGGCAGCCAGGTTGAGCAGATGGGTCCTGATGCTCACTGCACCCAAGCTCTCCAGGGAACCAGCACGGCTGCTGGCTCAGGACGAGAAGCCTCCCCAGGGCATACGCTTTCCTCCCCGCTGTTCCGAGCAGGCCGTGGGGCTCTGTATGCAGAGAGCGATTTGCTGTGGCTGTGATCAGCCTTGATTGGAAAACCTCCAGGAAAGAGGGCAGGGTCCCCCCAGAATCTCCATTCCCCAGTCAGGCCTTATTTCAATCAAGAAGCCTCATTTCGTGTGTTTATATTCTTGGGAGCTGCGGTTTTTCTTCTTAGAATTCAAGCCATTTGGTCGCCTCTCTGCAAAGTCAGAACCCCAGAAGGAGGCTGAGGCCCCAGGTCTTCAGCAAAGACTGGTGAAGGGGAGGGAGGGCTGGGTCACTCCTGGACCTGGGTTTAGAGGGCCCATCTTCCATGCCTGTCCCAAAGAGGCTGTAAGCCAGGGGTCCCCTGGCCAAGAGGGTCTTTGCCCTGCCCGCGGAGCCTCCCCAAAGCCTGCTCTCTCCTGCCCCACAGCACAGCACCCCCAGCACCTGCTGGAGAGGAGCAGCCCCCTCAGATTTCCCTGGCCATCCCCTGAGGGAACCATCCCCCAGCCACAGGGTCTGTGTCCTGCGCCTCCCTCTAGATTCTCAACAGGACCCTCCTTGCACCATGCCCAGACCCTCCCAGAGCCTTATATTCCAGCTTGCATTCTGGGGGTGCTACGGGTGGAGGCACTTGCTGTACTGCCCCCCCAAAGCCACCCTCTCAGGCTGCCCTTCCCCTGTCACCGCTCCTGTTGATTTGCATGCCATTTTGCTTGTGGTTGCCATGGCAACACCTACCAAATGGCCTAAGGATAATGGAGGAGTGCTGGGGGCTGGGGGGGGAGGGGGGAGCCCGATGAGGGGTTTGACTTTAGAAAACAGTGGTTCCGGCGTGTCTGCCTGGCACAGGGCCCCCTCCCCCACCGCTGAGCAGTGCCCCTCACCAAGGCCTCCTTCTGCCACCTTAGGGGGAGGGAAGGCAGTTCTTGAAAGGAGCCCCAAGCCTGGCTTCAGAACAGTGGAAAGAACAGGGGGAGGCAGAGGAGGCCAGTCATGGACTAGGAACACCCCAGCCACCAGAACCTTCTGGAACCGTCTCCATCTTATGGTAAAAATCTCCAGTCAAATTCTCTTCTCTGTTGTCCATTTTTGTTCCTCAGCTCACCGCCTCCTTCCGCCCTTCCCAGCTTCCCTTTCATACAAAGAAACAGCAGCGCTACTTCCTGTCTTGGGGCCTGGCCTCTGGGTCCAGAATCCAGAGAACTCTAATTGCTCACAGGTGTCCAGCCCTGGCTGTTTACGAAACACATTCTCAGCTGGACCTTGAGCCAGGACAGGCTGGCTGGAGGGCCAGGCTGGGATTCTTCCCGGAAGCTTGGAGGAGCCGGGCAGAGGGGGGCCCAGGCCGTGCCTAGCTCGGCAGGGGTCCCCCCCAAGGACCAGAAAGCCTGTTTGGCAACCCTGGGTTGGGGACTGAGCCCAGGAACATTATTGGGTTCAGTTTTCTTTCCCACACGACTGGATCACAGGTTCCCAACCACAGGTTGTGCGTCACTATCCAGGACAACCATTTCTGGGATGTTCGTTGAACCCTGCTATGTGGAGGACTGGAATGTAGGACATGCTGCCCACCAGGGGCTCATGAGATCCCAAAAGACCAAAACTCAAACCATAGCCAGGCACACAGCAGAGAAGGTGGCATGGTCCAGCCAGGACTATGTGGTGGTGGTAGAGGTGAGGAGAGGCTGGGAGGTGCCAGGGATGCCCCTGGTGAAAGGGGCAACTTGCAGGTCCTAAAGGGCCTAGCTGGTGCCTGGGAGTCCGAAGGTGCAGATTTGGAAAGACACAGGGTGCATTCTGTTTTGGACACCGGGAGTGTGAGGAGCTGTGCACCACGTGGTAGAGCTGAGCCCCCTTTAGAGCTGATCATCACAGGCGTCTTTTCAGAGGTGGAGAGCAGACCCACGCACAGCAAGGCAGCTAAGCTGGAGGTGCACAGCAGAGGCAGAGGCACTTCCTTTACACCTGGGAGAGGGGAGTTCAGAGTCACCTCCCTTGTCCATGGGGCATCCATTCTAAGACCCCCCAGTAGATACCCCAAACCGAGGGTAGTGCCAAACCTCCAGACCTTTTATGCTTTTTCCTATATACATCTCTGATAAAATTTAACTTACAAATTCAGCAACAGTAAGAGATAAACAACATAACCCACCATAGATCTTAGCAACCTCAGCACATCATTTTTTTCTTCACTTATTAAAGGAAGACTTACTTTTTCACTTAAAGGAAGCCATTTTATGACTTTACTCTGGCATATGCAGGTTGCTGGCCTCACTTTTTACTTTTGGGTCATTATTAAGTAAAATAGGGTTACTCAGATACAAGCACTGTTATCCCACACAGTTGATCTGATAACTAAGACTGCTACTGAGTGACTAATAGGTGGGTAGTGTATACAGTGTGGATACTCTAAAAAAAGGATGATTCATGTCCCAGACAGGACAGAGCTTGATGGTACAAGATTTTATCATGCTACTCAGGATAGCATGCAATTTAAAACTTACAAATTGTTGATTTCTAGAATTTCCATTTAATATTTTTAGACCATAATTGACCTCAGTTAATTGACATCAAAGAAAAGGAAATAGTGGATAGGAAAACTGCTGTATCTTCTTCTTCTTCTTCTTTTTTTTTGGTACTGGGGATTGAACTCAGGGGCACTTGACCACTAAGCCACATCCCCAGCCTTATTTTGTGTTTTATGTAAAGACAGGCTCTCACTGAGTTGCTTAGCACCTCGCCTCTTGCTTAGGCTGGCTTTCAACCTGCGATTCTCTTGTCTCAGCCTCCCAAAGTGCTGGAATTACAGGCGTGTGCCACCACGCCTAGCTTGCTGTATCTTCTTACCATTAAATTGTAGGAGTTCTTCATATATTCATAACACAAATCAGACATATGTTTTTGCAAATATTTTCTCCAAGTCTATGTTTTGTCTTTTCATTTTCGTAACAGTGAATAGCAAAAGTTTTTAATTTTGATGAAGTCTGGTTTATGGACCCTCTTCTTTTGTATTTTGTGTTTTATGTGACCTATCTTTGTGTAAGCCAAGGTTGCTAAGATTGTTTTCTTCTAGAATATTTAGGGTTTTATGTCTTGTATTTAGATCTAATATCCATTTGAAATTAATTTTCATATATAGGATACGATAGGAATTGATGCTTTCAGTGATTGTTAGATTGATCTAGCACCCTCTGTTGAAAGGTCATCCTTTCTCTGTTGGATGGCTTTGGCACATATACAGAAGCAAAATGCAACAATATCACAAGGGTGAGGAGAGAAATGGAAGTATATACTGTCATTGGGTAGAAGATATTGACAAAAACGTGGACAATGTACACTTTAAGGCAATGATTTTCTTTAAAAAGGCATAGTTAGCAAGCCAACAAGAAGGTAAAATGGAACAATAAAAAATACTTCACCTCTAAAAACAAGGCAGAAAAGAGGGGGCAAATAAGCAAATGCCAGATGGAATAAATATAAAACAAATAGCAAGATGGCAGATTTATACCCAACCACGGTAATAGTCACATTAAACACGAACAATCTAAACACACCAGGTAAAAGGCAGAGATTGTTCTATGGGAAGAGGGGCAAAGGCGGGGAGGGAGAGAGATGCAGAGAAGGGTGCGATGAGTGGGGGAGGGGAGGTTTATGAACTCCAAGCTGGTTCTGCAGCCCAACTTTTGACATGAACCCAAACAATATTCACAGTGATTTTTCTCAGTAACTGTATCAGAAAAGCAACCACAGGGCCCAGCAGAGGAGGATCTTGAAACAAAAAAATAAAGATCTAATATTCGAAGATAGGATGGGTGGATCCAGATCTTCCAAAAGCCTTTCTTTGAATCCGTTTGGCCAGAGAGCCTTGCTCTGAGCTTTCACAGTTTTCAGTGCCCACATCCAAGCAATCCTGACTTTACTGAGTGCACATCGGGACGCCCAGCTCCCTGAGAATGGGGAACAGTCTGAGCAACCCCAGGGCTTTGGACAGGGCCTGCCACATTATAGGAGGGACTCAATAAGTCTCCCTTGACTGACAGTCGCGATGTGGGGCTTGTGCTTATTTCTTCTCCTGGGGCTCACTGAGAACAACAAGTATGGATTAGGCGATAGTCAAAACAAAGCAGAGCACTAGGATAATCCTCAGAGCAAGTTTGCTGGGAAGTGCTGGGCCAGTGGCTGAGGACCAGAGCCACCTCCGCCAGCAGGACATTCCGCAATGGTGACAACATCCTATACCTGCGCAGTTCAATGTGGAAACCTGGATGCCTGGGTCTGTTGAGCCTTGAGCTGGGGCTAGTGGGGAGGTGGAACTGACTTCAAGTGCTACTTCACTTTGGTTCTTCAACATTCAAATAGCTGACGAGGCTAGTGGCTTCCCTACGGGCGACACCAGTGTGGCTTCCCCGGCTTGTTCTCATCCTTTACAAGCTCCTGCCGGGGACCCTGGGTCTCTTTCCTCCTGAAGGTGCCTGGTAAATGCCAGGGTGGGGGTGGGGGAGACATGCCCATCTGTTGACTTGGCAGGTGCCGGCAGGGCAGGGGTGAGCTGACCTCCAAACAGCTGGCTGTGCCCACCTCACACCCCTCCCCCAGGACGCGGCACGTGGCGTGGAGGCTTGGCACATCCCACCTCTCTGCTTGCCAACTCCCCGCCTGCCTCCCTCCCTCCCTAATTAACTCAGCAGCAGCAACTCTGTGTTCCTTTGCCAAGACCAGGAGCCGGCATCCTGGCCTGCGCCAGCCCACGGAGTGCAAATGAATGCCAGCGAGAGCCGGGCCCCGCCCCCTCCCTGGGCGGCCCGGAGCCTCCCCATCCCAGAACCCGAAGTCCCTGGGGAGGTCCCTGCTGGCTGGGTGACAGGACAGGCCCTGGACTCCAGGATTTGCCTGTTAGTTAAGATACATTGAGTAATTGCTGGCTGGGTCCTGGCTCCTCCCAGGATCTGGCAGAGGCTGAGGGATGTCTCCATCTTGGGAAGGCCTGGCCCCCAGCCCAGGGAGAGGGACTGTGTGAGAGACAGGGAGGGAAGAGGCTCCTGGCCCCTCTCTTTGCCCATTCCAATCTCTGAGGAGCACAGGAGCTCCCTGCAGAGGGAGGTGGAAGTTTCTGGAGCAGAGAGGGTGACTGATAACCCTCCCCCATCAACAGGGGTCTCGCCTGCCTGGCTGAACCTGGTGTGGCCCTTCCATGCCTATGAGGCAGGTAGGGTTCCTGCCCATTGCAACCCCAAGATCTGGGGTAGAGCCCAGAAATCTGCATAGTTATAATCCCAAAGTCATCCTGGGCTGGCCACCCTGACTCTTCCAGGCAGGCAGTGGTCAGGCTGCAAGGGACCCCCGCCTCAGCTTGTCCAGTCCCCCACAGTACAGACAGGTCAACAGGGCCCACAACAGCCGGTTAGAAAGTAGCCCAGAGGAAAGGGAGTCTTCTAAGTATTCCTATATCTCACAACCACGTAGAGTCCTGAGGTAGCAGGAGGAGTCCTTTAGTCCCTCCTCTGCCCTAAACATGGGAGGTAAGAGGCCTGTTGAGGAGGAGGACCCCTCCCCACACCCCAGTTATCTAACAGCCCATACAGCCCAAAGTGGAAGCTCAGCCTCTCCTTCGGGCCACAGGTTTAGCCTGTTGACACTTGCTGATCTTAGTCCTGGCCAGTCCTGCTGGTGATCAGGAGGCTCTGCTCCTTCCCAGGCCAGGCCCTGCCCTCCTGGGCACAGGAGTCTCACTCTGAAAGGGCACCCAGCCTGCCAAGCCAGTGAGGTGGCGCGCGGATCAGAGGCCTGTCTCCTCCCTCTCGGTCCTCTGCAGGGTGTCCGCGAACTGGGCTGAGCAACAGTTAACACAGGGAGTACCAGGAGCAGGGAAGGCTCTCCAGCGTCTGTGGAAAGGGAGAGAGGGAGGGAGGTGGGCCAGGAGGATGGGAGGGAGAGAAGGAAGGGGAGAAGAAGAAAGGGAGAGCGGAGGGGAGAAGGGAGGGAAGGAGAGGGATCATTTTTGAAAAGTTGGAAGGAGCAGGAGGAACACTGAACAGGCAGTTAGGGGCCGGGGTTGTAGCTCTTGCCCCTCCTGCACCAGCCGCGCACCCTCCCCTTCAGCCCTCAGCTTCCTCATGCGCGGGGCAGGGTGAGCACAGACACCGAGGTCAGCTTTGACATTCCAGGATCCCTGTCTCCCCGCCAGCCCAGGGCGGCATCAGTGCCTTGTGGCAGGGGCTCCCCAGGCTTCCCACCCGGCACAGGGAGGCTGCAGGAGGCGCTGCTGCCAGCACGCACAGGTGAGGCTCATCAAGAGCCAAGCAGGAGAGGATGTCTGACTGTATCTAAAGCCAGCAGGGCCCCGCAACCTGCTGCGTGTCTTGTCATGAACGATTGTCACCTGGGGGAAGGATCATCACCAGTGAAATATTTCAGGAGACAAAAGCAAGAGGCTCATGGATTTTTCACAAGGTCAGACACCTTGTGGACCACCTTGTGCAGCCTGGCCACCACGGCCTCTCTCCCCAAACACCCAGGGGGCCTGGGATGGCAGTGGCCTCTGACTTTCCTGAGCTCCCCGCCCCTTCAAGGTTGCTCTTTCTGGAGTTGAGCATGCTCACCGTGCCTGCTCAGGCTCCGGCACCACAGTGACTCAGATGCAGGAAGATCTCTTCTCCAGACTCACCCTAACTGGCTCTGAGAAAGGTCTGCACAGGTGACTCCAGGAGGAAGTCTGCTGGTCAGCCAAGTACGTCACTGGTCAGGTTCATGAATGACACATGACCACCATCTAGACCTCAGAGACAGAATTCTAAAATACAGTGAATTCCTAGGAAGTCTGAGGTCTAGTGAGGCCAAATAAAAAAGAGTGTGTTACTCAGAGTTCCCAAGTTGAAAGGATGTGCCACACCCAACAGGACCCCAGAGAGCACAAGAGCAAGAAAGTGGTTTCTGTGGGGCAGGGCATGTTGAAGATTAGCTAGTTTGAATAATTTCAGCTCATTCTGGGGGCAGGGGAGCCTTCCTAGTTGTCTGGTACCTGGCCCTGGGGAGGTAGGGCAGGTGTGTGAGCCCCAGAGCTGCGAGCCTAATGAAGGAATCCACTGGGGGCTGTGGGCTCTGGGTGGCTGGTTTGTATTTGGAAAGCACACTCCCGGGCAAGTTGTTTACTATCTCTAGGAATGACCTAGCCCTGAGAGGAGCTCTCTGTAGGGTCAGCAAAGCCCCAGAGGTCAAATCAGAATACAGAAAATAAAAGCCTCGATGAGCAGGCAGCGCTGAGTGGCGTCTGCTCTGTCTGCAAGTGGAATTGCAGCTGGCAGCTATACAGTAGGGCAGACGCTTAAGCAGAGATTCTAACCTTTTGCAGGTTGTCACAGGTCCCTTTTAGGAATATGACAAAGGCCATAGCCATGAGCTGTCCAATGCAACGGTCCCAAGCCACATGTGGCTGGCTTCTGAGCATTTGTCATGCAGCTGGTGCTGAGAGGGGCCAAGTTCACACTGGACCTCGCTGGGTTTCAGAGACAGTGCGAGTGAAAGATTATGAGCTCATTACTAATTTTTATATTCATTGTATGTTGAAATGATAATATGTTGGATGTATTGGGTTAAATTAAATACATTATTAAATTTGAGTCTACTTGTTTCTTTCTACCTTATCTTCTAAGAAATTGAAAATGACTCAAGTGGCTCACATTCTATTTCTGCAGCTCCCAACCTCCCCGGGAGAGTGGACCTGGTGTACACAACACAGTCAGCACACACTATTGATCTGAGGGTCCACCAACCCCAAGTTAACCTCGCTGTCTCCTTCCAGAGTTATAGAGCTAAAAGGACCCTAAAGAAGCAGTTGAACCTCTTCCCTGCCGTTGTCCCCAGACATATGGATAACCATCTAGTGAGAACTCATAATCCTGAGATCCAAATCTTTCCCAAAGCATCATTCTCTGATGTAGCCTGCTATAAAGCTTTAAAAAATCAGGGTACAGTTAGAACAAAAGTTATTTATTTTAAACCTTAACGAACAGGTTTGATGGAAAAGTGAGCTGTAGGATGGTTTCTGCATTGGCTGACCATCAATTCCTGTAATTGGCATGAGTCTTCATACACCTTTGAACTTGGCCCAGCCAGGACTGGTGTGGGGCAGGTGGAAGAGGTGGATTGAGAATAGTTCCAGCCTGGAACTAAACTCCCCAGGGCAGACAATGGCTGTGGACTTCCAGGGGTTCTTCATGGAGACAGGCTTGGTATCCTTTCACGAACTTGCAGACACATCACCCTACCATGGCACTGCCCCCCTAAGCAGGAACAGTCACCTTATGGAGCTGAATTGCCCCCTTCCCAGCACAGGTCTGATAGCTCAACACCCTGAGCATCAAGTGGAGGTTGCCCTGCCAGTGTTAAGGACTTCCCAGAGCCACCTTGCAGAGCCTGAGCTAGAGAGGGGTCAGGCAGACCAGAGTTTGACCAGGATGGCTATGCAGTCCTCTAGCTCCTGCCCGAGTCCTTCCCCTGTGTAAGCCTGAAGCTCAAGTCAACACCCTGAAGACAGGGCTGAGATGCTGGATCTCACTCTGCCTTCCCAGTATGGCCAAAGTGACTCAAGTTCTTTTCCTGCTTTTCACATGACCTTTTCTGTTTGCTTATGAGGCAAGTGGCTGCACCTGATTTGTTAAGATCCCCAGAATTGAGTCTCTGGCCTAGGACTCCAGGAACAGTGGTGGTGGGTCTCTTTAGAGGTTAATCAGTGGACTTGGAGCCTGACAGGTCTGAGCTTTGGCTCCTTGTCTGCCACTGGCCATCTGCAGGACCTGGAGCCAGTCACCTATTCTCTCCCAGGACACTCTTGATAAAATGGCAATGATAATCCCTCTGTGTTAAAATAAAGATCATACCTGGTGTTTGCCCCTGGTTGCTGGCATAGAGTTTGGGAACCCTTGGACCTTTCTGGGTGATGGGAGTGTCTTCATGAGTTGTGCTCATGATGTGACACGTGGCAGCTCCCTAGATGGGCATTGGTCACCAGAAAGACCAATCATGTGATGAGAGGGTTGGAACTCAAGGTCCAAGGATGGAAGAGGGGTTGAGGTTGAGTCCATCATGTGGCCAACGACTCCATCGATCATGCCTGTGAAATGGAATCTAAGTAAGAATTCTGGACACCACACTGTCTAGAAGACTTTCATGCTTTCTCAGCTCTATGGTTTGCAAAAGCTTCTTCCCATCTAGGGGCTCGCCTTTTTACCCTTCCGATAGTGTCTTTTGATCTAGCCAAAATGTAATGTTGGTTAAGTCCAAGTTGTCTATTTTTTCTTTTGTTTTCAGTGCCTTTGGATAGCCAAGAAATACTCACCACTCTGGCGTGGTGGTGCATGCCTCTAATCCCAACGGCTAGGGAGGCTGAGGCAGGAGGATCAGGAGCTCAAAACCAGCCTCAGCAACGGCGAGGCACTAAGCAACTCAGTGAGACCCTGTCTCTACATAAAACACAAAATAGGGCTGGGGATGTGGCTCAGTGTTCGAGTGCCCCTGAGTTCAATCCCCACCAATCCCCCCCCCCCACAAATCACTTTGTTAATGGAGTCCTGGACCTGAGGGGCCTGACTTTGGGGAGTCCCAGTGAATCAGATCCAGCCATCTGCCCCAGAAACCAAAAGGAAAAAGTAATGGTAAAAGACAGGAAAGGACTTCATTCATTCTAGCTGTATGAGGAGGACGAGGGGATCCAGCATCCCCGCCCGTCTTCTGTGCAGCTGGCTTGAACTTCAGGCTTGACTAGGGGGCAGGAAGCACACACCCTCAAGCACTCTTGGTCAGGAGGGGGCCTTGCCTGCGGCAGTCACAAAAAAGCTGTGGCCTGGGGGTAGTTTCAACCCTTGTCACAAGATATTTATCCATGGGGCCCTTGTTCCTGCAATCCAAGGTGACTGCTGGAGAGAAGGACTCACAGCAAAGGCGTCAGAGGCAGAGGTGCTGAGCAGTAATCCTGCTTTTAGTCACCACTGGGCATCTGCAGGCCCAAGCGAAGGGTTGGGGCTTTTAGCAAAAGCAGCCTCTCAAGGTCCATTATGATTTGAACACATCCATGAGAGATTTTTCTGGGCTCTCTATTCTATTCTTGGTCGGTCTGTCTGTCTACCTTGAAGCCAGTACCACACTGTTTGGATAATCATAGTTTTTTTTTTTTGGTACCAGGGATTGAACTCAGGGGTACTCGACCACTGAGCCACATCCCCAGCCCTATTTTGTGTTTTATGTAGAGACAGGGTCTCACTGAGTTGCTTAGCGCCTCGCCATTGCTGAGGCTGGTTTTGAACTCGCGATTCTCCTGTCTCAGCCTCCCAAGGTGCTGGGATTAGAGGTGTGCACCACTGCACCTGGCTTGGATTAGCATAGCTTTGAAGTAAGTTTTGAAGCTCAGTTGAGCTTCCTGGTGAAAATCTTGGATGTGATCCTGATCCACATGATTCTGGACACAGCATCCTGACTCCGCTGGGAGAGGGCATGGAAGATACAGGTCAGGACCCCAGACCTTGCTCTATGTGTGTCCTTTATCATAAACTGTGATGGTAAGTGTAGCACTTTTCTGAGTTCTGCGAGTCCTTCTTGGGACCTGAGAGGATCATGAGAACCTCTGAATTTGTACCTGACTGATCAGAAGTGGAAGTGGCCGGGGGACCCCTGGCTGGCCTTTGTAAGCACCACCACCTCTGTGACATTAGAGTTTCAAAGAACTTGGTCTGCAATCTGGGTGAGCTCTCAAGTGGACAGTGGCCATGCTTTGGGGTCCCCTGTAGAGTAGGACAGTCTTGTGAAGTACCTAGTCTTTGACATGAGGGGTCTGCTGCCCAATGGGGTGGTCAGTGTCAGATGAAATTGCAGTCCACCCAATTGGGGTAGAAATAGATGCCTTCATAAGGTGCTGTGAACATTGAATGAAGTAATAAAGGTAAGAAGTTGGCCAGACCCCCATCACCCCACAGACCCCATCGCCCCACAGACCCCCGAGGGTAGCTCTCAAGGAGATGATTTTCCTAAGTGTTTCCTGCTTCTGCCCGCAGAAGGCTGAACTCTGTCACCTGTCCGGGCCTCCCACTGGCCACACGGGCTTTCAAGGGCCAGCCCACCTCTCTGTGCCTCGTTTCTCCATCTGTAAAACACAGAGACCAGACAAGATCACTTCAAAGGCGGCCCCCAGCTCTGAACCCCATGCTCGAGTGTGACGAATCATACCTGCAAGTGTGCTTCCAAATCTTGAAAATAAAATATTCTGTGGTACCCTGGACTTCCCCAGAAGTAGAGCGTTCTAGTTCAAGGAAGAGATTTGTCTTTGTGGAAGATCAGAACCGAATTGCAGTGGTTCGTCTCTGTCCTAAGGGCAATGTGCCCACCACAGGGGACCCAAAGGCATGGCTGTCCTCCAGGCAGGAGCTCACTTGAATTGCAGGCAGTGCCTTGGAACTAACATCACAGAGGTGGCCCTCCTAATGAGGGCTGGTGTCTGCTGCCAACACACGAAGAACACAGTTTGGGCAGGACCCTGGCTGCCTGTATTCAATGCCCACGGAACCCAGCCTGATTTGAAAAGGCCATGCACATCACCCAAGACCGAGTGGGCTCTGCTGAGTGCGCTGAGCCTATTTCACCGTGTTCTGACCCCTTTGAGTCTGTAACCGCGTGCTGTTCAGACACGGGAAGCCCGCCTGTACCTGTGAAGTGCTGCCCCCCATCTTCCCAGGCTGCCCTCTCGCCTTCTCGCTCCCAGTGGCCCCTCTTCACTGCTGGGCCTCCGCATCAGACCTCGTTCTTTCTCCCATCTGCCTCCCTGGGCCAATGCCTCCAAATGTGCCCTGCATCCAGGCCAGGCTCCTGCCTCATGCGGGGTCACTTTGCCTGCACAGACCCAGCCCCGAGGTGCTGCCCTGGCTGAGTCCCGTCATTGCCCTGGGAGGATGGAGAGATGGACCTCGCTGGCTCTCCTGGTGCCCTGGCTCGAGTATGTGCTGAAAGGACCCGAGGTGCCCCTTACTTCACCAATGAGGAGGGAACCTGAGGCCATGGATGGTGCAGCCTGGCCCCAGGCCACATCTTCTCCATAGGCAGAGCAAGTTCAGAGGTCCCCAAGGCCATCCTCATGTCCAGCAATGCACTAGAAGGACTCACAGAGCTCACCGTGGCCACTACAGCTACAGGACAGTTGCTCACAGTGAAAGGCCACAGGTGCAGCTGGCCAGGGGAAGAGGCCCAGGGCAGGGCCCATGAGACCAGCGGGACCTTCCCTTATCCTCGCAGCAGAGTCACATGGACAGCGCTGACTCTCCCAGCACCCAGGTGTGACCACCCGCACAGAGCAGAGCCTGTGGGAGCCCTGGAGTCTCAGTGTCCAGAGATTTTCCTGGGGGTTGGTCACATGGCCAGGACTGATACCTCCATGGCCCTCCTGGGTCTGTAGCCTGAGGCCCTCATCATGAGCCACATGGAAGTCCAGTCTACCTGGGGTGGCCCAGGGCCCCAGGTGGGCAGACCCTTATTAGGGAGGGTGTTCCAGGGGCCGAGAGCTTCCATGCCAAGAGCAGGGGCTGTAGCCCAGCAGTACAGAAGGACCCTGCAGTCCTCCTTGGCAAACACTTGTTGGGCATTGACCAGGTTTCTAGGCCTCACTGGGTACCTCGTAACACGTGCTTAGTGAATTGAAGACCCAGCCTGTCAGCTCTTATTTTTCTAAGGACTAACCAAGTATGATTCTTTTGACTTTCTTCATAGACTCTACAGATTGGCTTCTTTAGCAGCATATGACCAAGGAAATGGAAAAAAAGAAAACTGTCCCTGAGCACCCACATAGATATCAGAGTCACATCTTTCTGAGGCAGAAATGACCCAGCCACCATCTACCCACTTTTATCTGGTTACTCAATTTGAGTGCAAACAGATTGGCTTCACAACTCCCAGTGCATTAGGTCTAGCAAAGACGGGGCGGGGTCTTTACCATGTGGCCACCTGGGCATGACTGTCACATGACATGGGGAGGGAGGAGCTGGGGTATCACGCAGGAGAGGGCAGGTGGGATTTATCATTCAGGAAGGCCTGAAAGCCAGTCCTGCATCTCCGAAGGGCGATGGAGAATTTGCGGCTGGTGAAGAATCTGGCTGGGAGTAGCCAAATTCCTGGGTGCTGGTAAAGCCTGTCTGTGCCTGGCTCTTTTTCTTGGAAGCTTCTGCCTCTCTTCCTTCTGCCTTGATGCTTTACTAAGAGTAGACACAGTGTCCACCGTAACTGGTTCTCCAGCACTACACCCATGTAGGCCTCCACGATTGTCCTCCCAGGGCCAGGCTGGTCTGGCTGTTCCCTGGACAATGTCTGTGAGAGTCATCTCTGGATTCGAATGACCTTCAGATCTCAGGAAGTTGGTGGTGGTACAGTACAGGGTGGTTTAAAGAAGAGAAGCCAAAAGGTTGGGACTCAAAGGGCCACACAACAGGTAGAAATGAAAGTGTCATTCTCCACTCAGGGTCCCCAGGTCTCCTCTCAGCCAGCCAGCCCTTGATGGGTCCAATCTCTCCTTCATCTCATGCAGATGCTCCATCTGGGGAAGAGCCACACTGCCTTCCCGGGGCACTGGGCAGAAAGTCCTCATTTTACTTTGAAACTCCAAGACTCTGAAACGGGCTCAGAGTTCTTGAGGGTAACCTAGGCCTGAACTCGGAACAGGGTCTGGGAAGAGAAAGACAATCCTAAACCCCCAAGATGGACTGGCATAATGCTTTGCCCAGGAGGGCAAGAGGCTTTCTTCCCTCTTGGTCCAGCTCATCCCTGATTTCTCGTCTCATCTCTAACAGCACCTGGGTCTCTTGCTACTCTGTTCTGAGCGACTCCTGTCCTCTCAGGAAGTCTCCGTTCCTCTCCATAAGCCCTTAAACCCGCATGGGCCCTCAGCTCCCCATCATCGCCCTGGCCTCTTCTCCTCTGTCCCCAGCACCCGCCTGGTCCCCTCCACCCACACTGTGCCCCGACACCCTGCATGGTATGTGTCCTTCCCTAACCTTCTCTTTGAGAAACTCCTGCCCACATTTACCTTCTGTCTCAGCCTTTTTGGATCACAGACCATGTGGGAACCTGCAGTTCCAGCCGCTGCCAGCATTTCACATGCAACTTCAGGTGCCTCTGACCTCTCCAACACCCATCCAAACCTGGAGGTGTAGACCCAGCTCAAGGCCAAGGCCCCTGAATCCAGCTCAGTTCCTCTACTATGCTAGAACCAGCTCTTGTGAGGGGCTGCTGTGTGCAGGGCCTGGAGGACATCACCAGAGCTGAGGATCAAGGTGCACCGTCATCTGTAATGTTCATTATGTGTTTATGTGACCAGCCTCCAAATACACCACAAAGCTTTCTAATGCATGCACAGTCAGATGTCGATGTTTTAACACCCACCAGAGTCACCACTTGGTAAATGCTGAGTAAATGAAAGAATGAATCCCCAGTCACAGAACATGTTAGATCAGGGCGCTGGTTGGAATGACGTTACCATGCGTATCCACAGGGACGGGCACTTCTTAGAGTCAGGTGGGTCTGTCTCTCAGGGGGCCTTTTTTCTCACTGGTATGTCTCATGCAGAAGTGCTTCTGAATGTTTCTACTTTATTCCTTCATCGTCTTATTTAACAGTGGGTATAAAACTACACACCCTTCATGTGGCAGTGTGGCGGGAGAGGCTGGGCCTTCTCGCCTTTTAGCTGTTACTGTAATAATGCCTTTGGAGGGGACTCTAGTTGTATGAGGTGCTCCTAGACACATGACCTCATCCTGACCTTCCAACGCCTTTGAGCAATAACTGGACAAGGGCTCTCCTCTCTCAGCTGAGGCAGGGAACCAGGGCCTCCCCAAACTTGAATGATTTGCCCCTGGCCTTGCAGTTACTCCCCAGCCATCCTGCTGCTCCTCCACTCAGCTCCCAGGCAGCTCCCTGGCCCTCCCCCTCCCACCCGCCTTGGAGAACTTGCTCCTCCCCCAGTCGGTCTCCCACCCCCAAGATCAGACCTCACAGAGCCCATTCTGCATGTTTCTTTCCAGCTATATCTGTTGGTAGTTTGAAGTGGGCCTTGCTGGAAGCATTTACACCATGGAAATTGGCCAAGACCCAGGTCCCTCCCTGGCCCTTCATCCAATCCCCTGGGCTCCCTTCCCCCTCCCCCAGCTGGTTCTGATCTTAGTGCTTGTCATCTCTCCAAGAGAATGTCCCCTTCTGGAGCACCGTGGACTAAGAGCAGTGCTGGGCTTTGTGGGGAGGGGCAGGGAAGGGGGCCCTGCAGACGAGACAGAAGGTCCTTGCCGGAGGGGCGGGAGTCAGCAGCGGAGGGGAGCAGTGAGGAGCCCTCTGGCTCCAGCTCTTTTTCTCCTGCTAAAGCCTCCTTCAGAGGCTCCTTGTAAATGCCAGTCAAACCATATAATGTTCACTCTCATTATTCAGTGAGGAGCAGGCAGATTAAAAATACATGATGGCATTTTCCAGGTTGGGTTGCTGCTGCGCAGCTGTTTACCCAGGGCCCTGGTTCCCGCGGCTGCTCTGGGGCTCAGGGCTCAGCCCCCTCCCCACCTGCCCAGCTCACAGCCCCCTCCCACCCTCCCTTGCATTTCCTGACTGGCCTGGCCTTTGTGCTTTCTTGAAAGAGACAGGATTTATTTACATTTCCCTTTTGCCTCCCATGCTTTGAGGTTCCCTGAAGCCAAGGGATTTAAGACTAAGCAAAGAAATCAGATCCTCTGTAAGAATGGCCTTCTGGCATGTTGGCTCCAAGAGGATCAGTGTGAACCTCTCCTGCTTTGAAATCTGCCTTCTCATGAGGCCTTATTGATTCTCAGGTAGGACAATTCCCAGCTCCCCTTTTGTTTTGTGGAAACTTCTAGGAAACTCCCCATCTCTTGTAGAGGGCCTCAGGGTAAGAGGATGGAGGTGCTGCAGGACAGCCTGGCCGTGCTGGCTGGGCGCACATCTGAGCCTCACCTGTCCCCATCCCTGTCCTCCCTGGCTGACAGACAAGCCCCTGCTTTTCCCCAAAGGCAGCAAGAGGAGGGGCAAAGGCTCCTGTGCACAAGTCAGGGGGTGCCTAGAGAAGGCAAGGGGTCTTCTGGGGCAAGGGGTTCAGGACAGTTCTCCCGCCCCTATCCAGCACTGTGCCAGAGCCAATCCTGCATATCTCTTTCCAACTCTGAGCAGTGACTTTGCATTGGTGACTTGAACTAGGAAACACTTACACCATGGAAATTGGCAAACACCATCATAAGGTCTTTATTTCCTGGACAGCCTGTTGTTCAGCATTTACCAGCACACCTCTTCATTTTTGTATGTCACCCCTCCCAGATCCCAAGGCATAAGCCACCTGTCTGGCACTTCACACAGGGTGTAAAGAAGTAGGCGCGTGCGTGTTTTTCAGTATAGCAGCTGGACTTAGGTGCTTCTGACCAGGTGGCAAATTCCCTACTTCTCCAAGTCAAGGCGAAGGGGGCTGCTGAATAAGACTCAGGGCCCCACTCCATGAGAGGCGCTATAGGATTGAGAGAGGAGAGAGGAGAGGACCATGAGATTCGCCCATCTCCCTCTCTATCCCGGGGCTTTGCTTCAGCCTCTCTTCCAAGCACAGGGGGTGTCTCTGGGCCCTGGGTCTTGGAGCAGTGGGGTCAGGATGTCCTCCCACTTTGGCTCAGGGGCACTGTGGGAAGGAGGAGGGAGGGGAGCTCATAGGCTTGGAGGCCAGGCACATCTGTCTCCCGTTTCCAATCCCAGAAGCAGACACTGGACCCTCAGTTAATCGACCAGGCAGAGCAGATCTCTCGATGCTCTTGACCTGCTCAGCTCCAGAACTGAGCCCCAAACCTCTTCCAGCCTCTTCCCAATGTCTCCCCAAGTCTTGTTCTTGCAGCCTGGAGCCTCTCACACTTCCCAGGAAAGAGCGGACTCTGTTTCGAGGGAATCCTCAGTGGGCTGCCACTACCAAGCCTCTGCCTCCTCCTGCCTTTGAAATTGGCTCTAAGAAGACATTAGCATGGATTCCAGGGGGAAGGTTCCAGGCTAGATAAGACCCCAGGGGCCAGGGCATGCACAAGCCATGGTGAGGAAAGCCATCTAGAGCCTGGCCAGCCTCACCTGCCACTTTCTCCAAGACCTCAGGACCCACCCCCTACTGTGCCTGCTGGTGACTGCTCTGTAGTTCCCACCTGGGGACATAGGGGAAGGACTAGGGAATTTATCTCCAGTGTGGCCTTGCCCACCCCATGTAGCCTGTGAATACTCTAGCAGGGAGCAGGTGCTCCCAGAAATTGGAGAGAGTGAAGACACCTGCAGAACCATGGCCCAAGAAGGAGCAGGTAGCGCCTGGCTTTTTGTTGTCTCTGGCCACACTGACCCCGCCGACAGCCGAGAAGCAAATCACTCACCCGCTCCTGGTGCTGCGCCAATGCTGGCCCAGTTGAGGGACTGTCCCCGGTTCATTCTAATTAAATGGAGATTTTAGCCTGACTCCCAGAAAGGAAGAGCCCAGTAAAGTGAAGAAGCCTCCCACCACCCCGCCCATCCTCCTTTCAAATTAAAGGGGCTCTAAAGTCCAATTATGGCAGGGAACACATGGCCTCTTTAAACCGGAGAATCTGGCTCTGCTCAGGGGATATTTGTGATTGCCTCCAGCCTCCCTGAAGCGAAAAAATTATCTGCTTTTCTCTCTTTGCTAAATTACAACATCCTCAGGTTGGTGCTGGGGCTGGAGGGAGTCCCTGCTGGAAAACCCAAGTGTCACCTTCTTCGCAAACTTCAAGCCAGTAATTGGTTTGGAAATACTGAGTGAACAGTTGAAAAGGCTTCAGGGGATTAATGTCAAATAACACGTCCCCTTGATGGCACCGGAGCCGTATGTGGGCAGAGGTGGCAGCAGGCGTGGTTTGCTTCTGCCCGTGGCGCAGAAACAGCCTTAGGAGCCTAAGAAGATGCCAGCCATACCCTTGTCCCTCCCCCAGCGGGGCTGGAGCAGACAAGGCTCAGGCCACACCTGCACCTGCCTCTGTGAGTTCCTGGGCCCTGAGGTGGGCCTCTCCTAGAGCCTTGGGCAGGCCCGTGCATGCCGGGAAGAAGGCACGTTCAGGTCAGAGGTGGCGCTGGGTCCTGCCCTGCTGTTCAAGAGCCCTGTGGCTCCAGGCACGAAGCAGGTAGTCAGTGAATGTTTGTCAGTGACTGGATGCCGCAGAGACTGGATTCTGGGGGAGTGTCAGGGCCAGCGTGAGAGCAGGAACCCAGCCTTCACCAGCGGGGCCACCATGCCTTCCGAGTCACCTCTACAGTGTCCTTGAGGGCAAGTGCTGGGAAGCCCCTGCCCTGGGGCTAGAACAGCCCAGCTGCCCCTGCACCCTGATACAGCTCTGAGTCCCGGTTTCAGAGTAATAGAGCAAAAGGGGCCAGGTTTCTGGCTCAGCAGTTGCTCCCAGAAGGTCGCTGCAGATGTCAGAGGCAGAGAAGGAATCAGCTTCTACCACATTGGAGCCCTGAAAGTAATTCACGAGCCTCAAGGACCAAAGTCGAATACAACCCCCACTGTCTCTTCCAATTATGTGATCTCTCTTTCATTGCTTATGTTTTTTGATTAAAATTTGGGGGATATAGCTCAGTGGTAGAGGCTTAAGAAAAAAAAATATGTGTGTGTGTGTGTGTGTGTGTGTGTGTGTATTCATAGAAATTTTAAAAGCATAAAAAGTAATAAGAAAAAAAATGCCTTATGCTAAAAACACAGAAAATTGCAATGCACTTACTCCCGACATCTTTTTTATATACCTTTTAAAAAACAATAGAGCTATCCAGTGACTAGCAGCAGCCCCCAAACCTGAAGCTGCTAAAGAGTCCTCAGAGACCTTGGAAAACATACACATTCTTGTCCCCAGGAGTCTACCTCTCTGTGTCTGAGATGCAGGCTAGAAAACCACCTTTTTAAACGACCTTTTCCAAGTTCCCCAAATGAATCTCACATGCTGCCAAACCTGGGAAACAATGTACCGCATTGTTTCTTGCGTTTTAAACTTGATGTTAAAAGATGGTTTCAGAGCATGATTTTGCCCTTCCTTCTCAGCCCTAAAATGTAACTTGTTAGAATCCAGAGGTTGACTCTTTTCTTCCTGCAAAATTGCTGAAGATGGTTACCCACACCAGCCCTCTCCAGCCCAGTGTGTTCATAACAACTGGAATCATTAAAAAAAAAAAATTCAAATGACACTTCATCTGCCATTGTGCGGCTGCCAACAGAACGCATATAACATAGGAAGGTTTTTTCACGGTGACAGTCATGGAGCTCTGTCACACTGTGGCTTTGAAGAGCCAGCTCCTCTTATGCCCTGGGCACTAAGATGATAGTGGCTCTGGCAGCAAAGGGGCTCCGGCCCCCTGCTCCTGAACCACACCTGGGTTCCCACACCGCACATACTCACTCAAGTCCTTGTGCAGGAGCTGTGGGGGAAGCAGCTGCCCTGTGGTTAGCACTAAGTGGCTCCATCAGGGTATGCTGCAGAATCATGGCTCAGTCACAGAGAAAGCGCCTGGATGATAAAGTCATCATAGCCTCTTAAAAATCTGCATATGTCACATCTACAGTACAATAGCAGGAAAACTGCCATTGGCTGGCTTCTTCCAAGACTGCAGTGTTTATGAACGTGCTGGGCCAGGTGTGGACAATATTCTTAAGCAATTCCACATCAGATTATTTTATGCCATCTGTGGCTTTAATGGTCTCAGCTTGGAAGAAGATCTGGGCAACTCTGGGACTCCCTGACGTGGGAACATCCTGTTTCCTTGACTCAGCCTAGCAGGGATAAGAGTTTGGAGCCCTCCTCCCAGGCTGACTGTGGGGCAGAAGCCAAGTGCCATACCTCTTGGAGCTATTTTCTCGTTTCTGTGGTGGTGATCCTCATGCTTACTGTGGTTATTCAGTATCACCGGATAGGAGTCTACAAGATGGGACCCGCGAGACCTGAGGATCGATCGTGAAGTCACACAGGATGCGCACCTGTCACCTCGCCTAGTTTAATCCCCCTCTTCTTGAATGTGGGCTGAGCTTAATCAATCACTTCTAATGAATGTGGCAGAAGTGATAATGTCACTTGCAACACCAGGTCATAAAAGGCACAACCTCATGTTCTTTTCTTGTTCTCTTCTCCTCTATGCTCTGGAGGAAGTCAGCAGCCATGTTGTGAGGCTGCTTAAGCAGCCAAGTGGGAAGGTCTACATGCTGAGGCCTCCCACCACCAGCCACAGAGGGAGCAATAAACCATGACTTCAGCCCACAGCCTGACTGCAATCTCATGTCAGATCTTGAGCCCAAAGCCAAAGGGCAAGCACATCTTGGGTTATGTTTTTCTGAGTTTCTTTGGAGAATTCTTACGTAGAATTAATGCCACCAGTAATCATTTCAAACTGGAATCCTATGATTCTGTAATTTAAGAGTTGGCCCTAACTTTCTTGAGGACCTATACATGGGACCTCTATACATGGGTTACTGACCAGCCCTAATTTTGAAGAAGATACAACAGGGTCATGATGCTTCATGGTATATATGTGAGATAATAAATGTTCATTAGACAATAAATGTTTATCATCTCTTTGTGAGATACTACATGTCTGTTCTTTTAAGCCACTAAGTTTTGGGGTGATTTGTTACTCAGCAGTAGGTGACTAATACACATGTGTAGCTAGTGCTAGCCCCTCTGGCTGTGTCCATGGCCTGGGACCTCAGGGATAGAGTCTGCAGCTATGCAGTAGGGTCTATCTGACATTCTCCTTCTCACTGCAAATGAAGAAACCGGCCTCTAGTCTTGGATGTCCATTTGCAGAGGCCCAGCTGAGGAGTCTCTTGCCAGTCACAGAGGGCATTTCCAGCAGGATAATATGTCACCATGTCTTCACACTTCAACCTTGAACCTGCAAGTCTGCCCAGGGGCCCATGAGTGAATTCACATTTTGCAAGGAGCAGAGCCCAGAGGATGGAATGGGAGAGGGAGGTCCTTGTTCCCAGTATTGGCCCATCCCTTCCTTAGCTCTGGACACCTGCCCCAGCCAGGGCCTCAGGCTTTACCACCTAGATGGCTCTTCCTGTTTCCGGGAGCACCACAATGCCCTGGGCAGTAGAAAACTTCTGAGACTACCCCATCACCACCCCTGCCTCGATTTCTCAGAACAAAAGTCCCCAGATGACCATCCTTGCACGCTCTGCTCTAGAGCCTGAGAGAAGAAGTATCACTCCACGAGCAAGAAGACAAGCACAGGGTCCAGGTGGCTCAAGAGACCTGGTATATAAATTCCAGAATCAAAAGTGCATATCCCTGGGTCTCTCTCCAAGTCCCAAGATCAAGAGGTGGACCTGCAAGTAAGCCCTCAACAAGTTAGCCTGAAGTGCCCCATCCCTGGCTCTGGAACCGAGCAGGCAAATGAATTGAATGTCAAACTCTGCTCAAATGAAGAGGTGTGCATCCTGCTGGTTGCAGAGTCCAGAGCTCTCCCTGGATCCCTCCTTCCAGAACCTAATGGCTGGGCAGAGCCGGGACTCCTTCTGCGAGTCAGTGAGAGTGAGCTGCCTACATGGGGTTAACAATATATATTTATGAGCTGTCGCCAGCTGCTCAGTGTTCTCACACGTGTTTGTTAATGAAAGGTAACCTGAGGGTCAGCCTATTATGTAAATAACGCCGCTGGGGGTGGAGGTGAAGCCCCCTGTAAGCAGTGGTCTCTGCAGCTTTCAGGAAGCGCTAATGAATATTGGATCTTGTCATTTGCTGGGTATCCAGCCTTGCTTTTCCAAGCAAAGGACAGAAAGGAGGCAGCCATCTCCACTTGAGCTCAAATGGGCCTCTTGCCCCTTCATTTGTGCATGACCTGAGCGAATGTGAATTCAAATTCTCCCACCTCCTCCCTCCCCACGCCCCACTCTCAGGCATCCTGCAAGGACCAGAGGGAGACAGGGACACCGATTGCAGGAATCCTGGCTGTCTGCAGCTCCCAGGGTGGAACTCACAACACTCTCCACCTCCCAGCCTCTACCAGGCTGCCTCCATCTGGCCCAGAAACCAGCAGCCTGAGCCTCCCTGAAAAATCAGAAAGAAAAAGTCTAGTCAAGGAGCCAGTGGCCTCCCATGTGCCCCTGCAGGAATTGTGACCACACAGTGGGAGACAGAGGTGCGTGAGGAGCACTGCTGGAGCCCAGCCCTGGCCGGACACAGACCTAGGGGGCGCTGGGAGCTCTGAAGGCCCTCAGCACCTGAAGCCTTCCCTAGGAAGGGACAACCAGCCTCTCAGCAGGTGACACCTGCAACAGAGAGCTGCAGAGTGGCACCAGGTTGTCAGATGTGGGCCGCATGTGCCAGTCAGAAAGGTGGGCCAGCAAGCATCCATGAGATGCCCTCTGCCTCCCTGCAGGCTGCAGGGTCTGGTTTGAGCTTTTCCAGTGTCCATGCTGAAGGGTTTTTTTTGGTATCAGGGATTGAACTCAGGGGCACTCGACCACTGAGCCATATACCCAGGCCTACTTTGTGTTTTATGTAGAGACAGGGTCTCACTGAGTTGCTTGGCGCCTCACCATTGCTGAGGCTGGCTTTGAACTCACAATTCTCCAGTCTCAGCCTCCCAAAGCGCTGGGATTACAGGCGTGTGCCATCGTGCCCAGCTCACAGTGAAGGCTCCAGCTGCTGCCTTGCAGCCAAGGCAGGAGGCAGCTGGCTCTGCGGGCCCGTCACCTTGATGGTAGAGAGAGCTGTCTTGCCCTCCTCTCCCCTCTCATTGACTGCACAAAGTTCATTTAGGCTCTAAGTAATGGAGTGTCGCCCCTGGGGTATCTCTACAAACGAGACACTGCATCTCCCAAGGTTTCCCTGGGCAAATAAACGCTAAATGTAAATAATGTGTCTGCCTGGAGTTCCACTGGGCTTTTGACTAGAAGGAGCAGGCTGGAATAGTTGATTACAAATAAATAAAACTAGGCTCTTCTAGTTCCTGCAAACGTAAAGGCAGCCTCCTCTCTGTCCTGGCTGAGATAAAGCAGCACAGCCTGGCCAGGGGTCCGGGGAGCTGTCTGTGGCCATGACTGTGTGTTCCATGGTGACTGTGTGATTTACACCCGCTCCAAGGCAGGCAGCAGACACATTTTAAACCAGGAACTGTCATGTGTCTAGGGTCCTCAAGTGGCTGGGAGCCTGAGCCTCCTCTCCAGAGGAAGACCAGTGTTCCAGGCTTTTCCATCAAGGGCAGGGTTGTGGGAAGCAGGTGACTGGAATGGTTTGCAGGGGCTACCCCAGGGGACCAGGAGGCAGGGACACAGATGAGCCCAGCCTGACCATCCCCTGCTGGTTCTTGGAAATGGCGACAAACGCCAGGAAGACCCTCATACAGCTCTTTCTCCCAGGGTCGGGCAGCCTGGGGACCAGAGGGATGGCGCTCACCTTGGCATGCTGGCCCCAGGGCTGGGGTTCCAGACTCACTGATAGGACAGATACACCCAAAGGAAGCAGCTCAGTTCCTACGCAACTTAATAACAATGCCTACCCAAGTCAACAACCTGAGGACGCCAGCCCCACAGGTCAGCCCCTGTAGGTACAGCTGCGTGAACCCCGGGGAGAGGCGGCCTCGTAGCCAGATCCTGGGGAAGCCGTGCTCACCCCGTAGCTGTCTTATGCCCAGACCCGTGTCTGGGGCCAACCAGGCAGGAGCTCCAGGAAAAGAGCAATTGCACAGATTGCCTTGTATTCAGCAAATGCTCAGTAAATGCATGTTAAATGAGAAGTACATAGCCTGCTTTCCATTTCCAGGCGACTCTGGGGCTGTCCTCTGACTCCATCTCCCCTGCTCCTGAGGTCTGGCTGCTTCCCCCGCCCCACAAGCTGTGGACAGGTTGCTCCACATCGCTGGGTCTCCGTGAACCAAGCACAGGGGTTGAGATGCTAAGTGAAAGGGGCTGGTCCCCAAAGCCCAGTATTTTGGTCTGATGCCACTTATGGGAAGTGTCCAGAAGAGGGAAATGCCCCAAGAGAGCTGCCAGAGGTGTGGGAGGGGTGCGGAGTGACCGCTAATGGGGACAGGGGTGCTAGGAATGTTCCGGAGCTAGAGAGCAGCGTTGTGTACACTCTAATGCTGGCGTAAGCTGCACACTGCAAGATGACTCTCCGGTGTGGTGGGAATGTTACCTCCATCTAAATAAAAGGGGGGTGGGTGAGGCAGCCCCTCCAGCCCCTTCCAGGCCCTCCTTTGCTGCCTCCCTCAGCCAGACAACCTGAGGAGCCCAGACCTCCCAAGGGCACCCACTGCAAAGCCTCTTCCTCTTGCCCCAACTATTGGGGAGGAGGGGCCCCGGCACTCCTAGGGGTCAGGGAGGAGGGCGGATGGTGACATACAAGTGCCCTTAGGCGGCAACCTGCAGAAAAGCAGATCGGAAAGAAAGAAGCCTGGGCCGGGGCTGGGGAGCCAGAGTGGAGTGCCCCACCGGGGGCGGCCAGTGGGATCAAGGCTCTGGGGCAGGGGCAGGAATGAAGGGGGAGGCCACTGGAGATATCCAGGCTGGCAGAGCCAGCAGGCACAGGCGGTGGCGATTGAAAACCTTGTTGGATCTCCACACCCCAAAGAGCCTGGCTCTTTCCTTCACACCTCGGGTGCTCTATGGGAAAGCATGACATTTTTCTGAAAAGATTAGGGCTCTATCCGGTGGCATCCCTAATTCCTCTCAATGGCCATTGGTGTATTAGGACATGCTTCTTGGATCCACATTATGTGACACTGTGTGTCCAGAGACGCTTCTCAGGGAGCTCCTGGTAATTTTCTGCTGCAATAAAGACCTTCAAAGGCGAGAAATGCATCCCCATGAACCCGATTTCTCCTTGAAACCATTCATTAAAAGTGTAGGCAAGGGGTCCCTACTTCCCTCAGCCTTCACCCCAACATCTCCATGGCCAGGAGGGTGGTCAGCGAGCCTCCAGCAGGGGAGAGGCCTTGGGCGTCCTGGGAGGACAGTGTCTGGGTTGGTTTTGGGGGGCTCTGGGGGGGGCCTTTGAGCCAAGGAGGCCAGAGCACAGCACCCTGCCGTGGGTCTGAACCCATTTGGGTCCATGTGTTGCTCTGCTTGGTTCCCTTTGGGTCCTTCCCGACAGTTAGTCGTGTGTCCCTCTGCAGATGCCTGCCTGGCTTCTACTCCACCAAGAGGAGCAAAGGCCAGAGTCTGAACAGTGAGTCTCCATGGGCAAACTCCACAGGGCAGGCAGCCCGCCATGCCCTCCCACAGGCCAGCCACAGGGGCAGCCCTGGAGTTCCCACTTGTTTTAAAACATGGGCTGTTCTCTTCTCTGATGACCACAAGGTGCGCAAAGGCAGAAAATGTACATACAGAAAAGAATGAAGGAGAAAACTCAAGGCCCCCCCTTAGCTCTCTGGGGAACATCTCCATGTAGACGTGGGAGGGGGTGCGGCTCAGGGCTGGCCCTCGGAGGGTGCGGCCAGGGTTTGGATACCCTGCTGTCTTGAACTGTTCAGTCCTGTTCGAACAAAGAACCCTGTGTCTTCACTTTGATTGGGCTCAGCAAATTATGCAGCCAATTCTGGGTAGAAGTTTCTTCCTTTTCTTATTAGAGCGTTATAGTTATACATAGTAGTTGAGTTCATTTTGACAAAATCATGCATGCATGGGATTTAATTTACTACTGGATAGACATTTCTAGAAGCAAAATTGAGATTGTGTGGTATTTATACTATTTTAATGAGTTGTCTGTGTTTATTTAAAACAAAACTTGGAGTCATACTAAAAAAGAATGAAATTGTATAAAAAGTCCACTAGGACCTGGTGCCCAAGGCCTGTGTGCCCCTCAGGACTCCTACTCTGCCTGTGGCACTATGCAGGTGAAACAGGTAAATGAAGAATCTCTGAGAGTTACAGGACCTGGGAGATAGGCCAAGCTTCCTCAACCTCTGTTCCAGGCATCCGCGCTGGGGATGGGGTCGGGTGGATGAAGCCTGCAGGAACCGCAGGGGTCGTGGTTAGGGAGGGTGCCAGTCTCCCCCACTACAGTGTGAGAAGCTTTATCTCATCCATTCTACGTAGTGGAATTTCAGGCAAAATGCCATTGGATATAAGTGTTTCACTGCAAATAAGCAACTATGGCAATCTGGCCCACCATCTGCTTTTGTAAATAAAGATTTATTGGAACACAGCCGTACCCATTCATGTACAGATTGCCTCTGCTGCCTTCCTTGTGCAACAGCACGGGTAAAAAGATGCCACAGAGACTTCCTGTCTGGCAAAGCCTGAGATATTTTCCTGCTTTACAGATGAGCAAACTGAGGCCCAGAGATGTAATCAAGGTCACAAGATAATGGGGTGGGGTGGGGGGTTGGGAATAAATCTCCATCCCAGGGAAATCTTGTGCATAGAGAATTCCAAAAGCCACCACTTCACCCCACAGCTCAGCCCCAGGAAGCAGAAAACCAGAAGAGTTAGTTGCTGCCTTTTCCAAGAAAGTCTGCAGAGGAATAATGCCGGAGTGACATCTGAGGACCTCCTTCTCCCTCAGTTCTTCAACTTTGGCTCCTCCCTGGGGAGCCACCTCTGTGGCTTTGAGAAGGGGCCAAAGGAGTTCATAAACATCAGGATGCCCTCATCTGCTTGGCCTTTCCTCTTCCTCTCTCCCCTTCCTCCTCCCCCCTTGCCCTCCCCTCTCTCCTTTATTTGCCCTGAAAACAGGCCCAGCCTCTTGGGCCCCTGCAGTAGGTAAGCCAGGTGCCAGAGGCTCAGGCCCCATTACTAAGGAGCAGAGCAGGATTTGCCGATGGTGGAGAGAACTTTGGAGAAGGAGAAGCACTGTGGCCACAGGAGGTAGCCCGAGGACACTAATGAGCAGCCTCAGAGGGGTGGACGGTCTCAACAGCAGCTAGGCACAGTAACCCCGTGCAGAGGGAGCATGGCAGCAGGGCAGGGGACAGGGAGGGCTCTTTTCCAGAAGGGATGGAGGCTCCTTTACCAGGGAGGTGCAAGGGGCTCCTCCTCAGTGGGGACCAACAGCCCTGCCTTGGTGGCAGAGAATGTTTACTGGGCATGCCAAGGGGCCTTTAGGGCCTGAAGCCAGAGGCACGATATTGTCAGGCTGTGGACTAGAGGGCAGAGGGGGACCTGTGTGGTCCAGGCTCGTTCTGACCCGCAGTAGTGCATCAGTCAGCAGGTTGTGAAGACTGGAAGCTGCCGGGGGCATTTGGCAGGAAGGAAGGGAAGTCTAGCCCCAGGCGTCTGTCTCTAGCAAGTCCTTATACACACTGTGCAGCCTGCTGGGGGGAGCTTGCCCTCCTGATGCCTGTCCTTGCTGAGCCCTCCCACTGCCAACCGGGCTTGCCATCTGTAGGGGACGTTTTCTGTGCCAAAAACAAAACCCCCAGGCCATCTCCTTGCCAGGTCCAGAGGAGGGGAAGGGTGCCCTCTGTTTGCCCACTTCTTTCTTTGCCCAGAGTCTGCAGTGGGCTGGGGGAGGATCCTGTTTCTCCTGTGCTACCCACCACCCACCCCTGGAAATACCTTTCTTTCCCTCTGTCTGACCCCAAACTGCACAGACTTCAAAACCAGCCTGGCTAGGCATGGTGGCACACACCTGTAATCCCAGGGACTCAGGAGGCTGAGGCAAGAGGATCACAAGTCCAAAGCCAGCCTCAGCAACTTACTGAGGCCCTGTCTCAAAATTCAAAATTTAAAAAACCCCCAAACACCAAAAAACCAAGAGCTAGGGATATGACTCAGTGGTAGAGTGCCCCTGGGTTAAATCTGAATATCCCCCCAGACAAAAAGCAGCCTGTATACCACCTGCCCTGTGAAGTCTTCCCACTGTCTGTCATCATGCCACCAGAATGGGGTCTGAGGATGTCCCCCAGAAGGGAAAAGGAGCCCTCAACCAGCACTGGTGGGGTCTTGACTTATATCACCAAAAGGAATTTTCGGAAGCATCAAAAGAGGCACAAAGATTTATTTATTCAGGAAAGCAAGCGATAGACCAGGCTACACGCTTGAGGGAGGGCCCGGGGGCTCTAGAGTGACATGCAGTTTTGGGGTTTCAGGCTCTTCTTCTAAAGAAAACTGTGACTAGTGAAGGAAGTCCAGAGAGGGGACCTGGACAGATGAGCTCCATTCTCTTAACCATAGTGAAAAGCACAGGGGCCACCGGAATCTGGTTCTTTCAGGGTCTCTAGGTTGATGTCAATGTTAGACAATGTTCGGAACCCACCCATATCGTAGGTCTCGGACAATCTTTTCCCTCAGCTTTAATTACTCTAAAGAAAATATGTCATATAAACTCGCAGTGTATACAGACATTAGTCACCTGGACTCATGACACTCTAAGATTCAGAGGCTCTTTAGGAATTGAGAGCTGGAGGAAATCAGGCCTGGGGAGTAAAGGTGGGGTGCTCATGAGCTTCTTGAGTTTAAAGTCACAGTCCCTTCTCCCCTCCCCCTCAGTATCCTCCCTGCCCATCCTCGACTCCCTGGGTGTGGGCTGGGCTCCGGAGCCTCATGCCCTCTCCCAGCTGCAGAAGAGTGTGCCATCCAGGAGAAAGAGAGCAGGCAGGCAGGGAACACAGCCACCATGACCACCAAGCCCCAGCGTGGGCACACACACACCTGCACGAGAGGCCTGCAGGGGAGGGGCGGGCGGCAGAGCTCCAGAGAGCTGACTCCTGGCTTTCCCCATCTGGTCCTGGATGGCCTCAGCCCTAGGAGGCTCTGGGTGCACCGGGCCTCTCCCTCGGCGGTGTCTCTGTCTGCTGCAGCGTTTTCCACGTCAGCCCCGGAGACCGTGGAAATCGACTTGACAACAGCCCCGAGGGAGCTCCCTCTTCAGACTGCAGCTTTCAAAAATAATTCTCCCGTCACCAGAGCCTGCAAATAAAATAGTAACCGTGCCTGGCAACCGCGGAGGATCAAAGGCAACACGAGAAAAGCAAAATCAAATTACCCTGGATGGCGGCAGCCCTGGAAGAAATCCAGCTCAAGATACAGAAAGGAGAGAGCTGGATCCTGCCCCGGCCCTCCTCGCCCGCCCCCCAGGTTAGAGCAGAGCAGCGGGCTGCAAGGAGAGGAAGCGAAGCCAGTCCACCAGGAGGTTTCAAGCAGATGCCTACACCTGGCTCCTCTAGAGAAGCCAGGGCTCGGCAGGCTCTGGTGCCCATGTGCCAGCAGTCCCTGCAGCTGTGGGCCACCGTCCCTCTGGACTGAGGCATGCTCTGCGCAACCCCAGGCCCACCCACCAGTGCCCTGGAAGGAGGGTGCATGTGCAGCATTCATGGAGGGGCCTCATCCCACCCAAAATGCTCCCAAACGTCCCTGGGGGGAGGACTCATCCTGGCCGTCCTCAGGGTGGGGCCAAGTCCACCCTGCCTTCCTTCAATCTTCCTTGCACATCCAAATTATGCAGGAGACTCCAGATCAGGATCAAAAGCAAATTCCATAATCCTTTTACCTCATCTAAACAGAGGGGCCAGGAGGGCGCTGGCATCCATCCTGGCCAGCTCTTCAATTTCAAACCCGTGATGGTGAGTTGAGGGTTCCGTGGGTCAAGCTGAGCCTCCCTCTAGTTTAGAGAATTTAGGGAACTCTGACCGGGCCTTACCTGGCCACTCCCTACTCCAAAGGTGGGTCAAAATCCCGCGTTGTTCCCCATCCCTTGGGCTATGTATTAGTCAGGATTCCCCCTAGAAACAGGACACATAGGGTGACTAGATGGAGAGAGAGAAAGGGCAATGGACAGGCAGGAGAGATTTCCTAGGGAGTTGGTTCATATGGCTGTGGAGCCCAAGCCAGAGGACCTGGGAGGCTGGTGTAATCTGTCTGACGTGAAGGTCTAAGCCCCAGTACTTCCCATGTGCAAGAGCAGAAGATGGTGCCCCAGCTCAAGGTCAGAGGGAGAACTCAGCCCTCCTCAGCCTTTTTGTTCCACCTCAGACCCTCGCAGACTGCAAGCTGCGCAGCCAATTGATGAGGATGGATCTGCTTTGCTCAGTTTGCCTATCCCAACACTCATCTCCTCTGGAAACCCATGGACATACCTGGAAATCACGTCTTACCAGGTATCTGGGCAGCCTGAGCCCCGTCAAGTGGACCCACAGGATTAACCCCAACAGGCAGCCTTGTCCAAGTTCAAGATCCACCAACTCTGTACCCTGCTCTCTCAGGTGGAAAGCAGCTGGCAGAGGCGGGGCGTACCTGTTTGCTCTGGCTAATGCAGGGGGCTCTGTGTGGAGGAAGGGGCGCCAGCCAGTGCTGTTTGTTCTGGGAATGGCTAATCCTTGTTCAAATTTATATCCTGAATTTTTAATGCAACTGTGTCAATGAAGAGTGGGCGGCTGGGCTGTGGCGGAGTACTCGACTCCGCCTGGCAGTTCCCTCCACATGCATGCCCCCTGCCAGGGATCCCAGACGCCCCTGACTTCCAGGAAGGTTGGCTGGAGGAGAGGGCCAACATTGGCAACTGGTCACACTGCCCAGGGTCTCTCCCGTTCACTGTGTAAGGAAGCCACCGTTAGCTCTGTGTGGGACCCTTGTTTCCTTCAATTTACAAGTATTTATTTTTGAAGCAAGGCCTTGCGTTGGCTGGGAGGTGAGTCCTCTTGAGCCAACCCAAAGCCCTGCCGGCCTGCTGCCAGTCACACACTAACCGTAGCAGGAGGTGGCAGCCCAAGGAGGGGACAATCCTGAGCAGAGGCCACAGAACAAGAGAAACAGGCAACCCGGGCGCCCTCAACACAGCCACGACGCTCTCTCTAAACCGGGGAGACTCCAGAGGGCCCTCAGGTGGCACTGGTCAGTGTTTAGTCACCATTTTGCTGGGAGAGCACCCCTGGCCTGCGGAGCCCGCTGGATCCCACAGCGTCCTTATTCCCACCACGGCTGATGTCCAGCTATCAATGTCAGGTCAGGAATCTACACGAGACCCCCGGGCACACGACCAAATCAACCGGCTTGGCCGCTGCTTCGAGTCTGATTCTCTTCTCTGCTACAAGCAAATAGAATGTTTGGAAGGAAAAGCAGGGTCTCTGGCTAGAGAAATAATACACCGTGGCAACAGCCTTCGCTGGTGGAGGGTGAAAGGACCAACCTCCCACGAGACAGGGCTCTCCGAGAGCCCCACTCACCCCAACAACGGTGACAGGGCTGTGGGTGCCCAGCAGAGCCCAGCCATGGCACAGGGATTCATTCCTTAGGGGGAACCTAAAGCTGGTGGCTGGCCAGAAGAAGGGTGGAAGCTCGGTTTCCTGATCTGCAAAATGGGGTGATGATCACTGTGTTCAGAAGGTCGTTGTGAGAACTAAATGGGCCACCGTCTTGAAGCACAGGGCACGCAGCGGGCCTCACTCACGAGGGCATGCAACGCAGCAGGGGCCCAGCCTGGCAGTAATGAGGAAGTGTGTGAGACCTGTCTGTAAATACCTGCCCCACCTGCTGGGCAGGGGAGACAGACCACAGCCCCGGGCAATGCCAGGGTCTTCTTGGAGGAGGGAGTGCAGGGCTGGGCTCTGCTGGACCGGATGACCTCAAACTGGGTGTCTAATCCAGAAAAACAATCCCTGCCTCCTCTGATTCATTTCTCTTGCTGTATATGAATGGGCTGAGTCCCTGGCCATTTGCAGGGAGGGTTGGATGGAGCCAAGGTCTGTGACTGAAGAGAAATGGTGTCACTCATGGCCACTCACGAGAACGTGAACCAGGGGCAAGACAGGGTGGGGCCTCCCTGTGCTGAAGCTTCTATGCCAGAGGCACAAGGTCATGGAGGGGGGCCTGCCTGCCACAGCTGGGCACCAACCTCCCTGTGCCTGCCATGGAACACCTGAGTTGGTTGTGGTCCAAGAGCCAAGCTCCATAAGGCAGCCTCCACCAGACAGCAGAATGGATCTGACATCGCTTTCCTATGCTCACATACGAACACACGACCAGCCCAGCTCCACATCATGTTCAACCACAAGAATGGGAAGTTAGCCTCCATGTATGTATATATCCACACACACTCTACTGTTGTGTGTAACTAAAAGGAAAAAACAAACAAACAAACAAAAGACAGCCTCTACTGTTCCAGAGATGTGTGCTAGGTGGGCCACAAGGTGTTTGGTGGGGGTAGAAATGGAGGGTGCTTATATCAAGGAATTGTCCCATGCCATTGAGGGTTGACCTGTCTCTATTTGTGTTCGTACTAGGGATTGAACCCAAGGGCACGATGACACTGAGTTACATCCCCAGACCCCTACTTTTATTATTTATTTATTTATTTATATATTTGAGACAAGGTCTCACTAAGTGGCCCAGGCTGGTCCTGAACTTTCAATCCTCCAGCCTCAGCCTCCTGACTCACTTGGATTACAGACATCTGCCACTACTTCTGGCTCTGTCCCTATTTCTTTAGCTGTGTGACCTTGGGCAAATGATTTAATCTCTCTGAGGCTTCAAATCCTGGTCTGCAAAATGGGGCAAACAATACCACCGTCCTTGCAGTATAATTTTGAGAATGGAATGACATACAAGCCTATCATAGAACCTGGCACCCTGTGGGGACTCTGAGTACAAGAGAAGTCTTGGCGAAGGAGGTGGAGGAGAATTCATCCTGACTATTCTCCCCTGTGACCCAGCCACCCTGACATGCCACCATGCCAAGGAGACAGCTCACTCGCTCATGCAGATCCAGGGGCATCTATGACAGCATCTATAGCAATGTGTGTGCACAGTAGCCCCCTTGCTCAGGATTGTGCTTTTCACAATTTCAGTTACAAACGTCAAATGTGGTCCAAAAATATTAAGTGGAAAATTTCAGAATAAACAACTCCTACATTTTAATGAACTTTTTATTACAGCATATTGTTATAATTATTCTATTTTATTGCTAGTTATTGTTAACCACTTTCTGAGACTAAAGTGTAAATTAAATGCATTTGTGTAGAAAAAAACATAAGGGTCTGGGTTTGTAGGTCAATGGTAGAGGCTTGCCCAGCATATGCAAGGTCCTGGTTTCGACCCCAGCACCACAAAAAAATACGTAGATATATGGAAAAATGTAGAACACATAGGGCTTGACATTGCCTATGGTCTCAAGCATTGGGATCATCTTAGAACATATCCCCTGAGGATAAGGAGAGACAGGTGTCATTGCAAAGCACCAGTGAGGAGGATTCAAATATCCATCAGTAGCAGAGAGAATAGATTGCCACATTCTAATCAGTGGACAGCTGGTTAGACAACTTGAACATGTGGATACTTCCTATATATAATAACCTGAATGATTCCTTTGAATGAAAATGTTGAATCAGAAAAACAAAATCTGTTTAAATTTTTTAAAAAGCTTGAAATGCTGGGCATGGTGGCACACACCTATAATCCCAGAGGCTAGGGAGGCTGAGGCAGGGGGATCCCAAGTTCAAAGCCAACCTCAGTGATGGCAAGGCACTAAGCAACTCAGTGAGACCGTCTCTCTAAATAAAACACAAAATAGGGCTGGGGATGTGGCTAAGTGGTTGAGTGCCCCTGAGTTCAATGCCCGGTACCAAAAAAAAAAAAAAATAAAGCTTGAAAAAAACAAACAACATCATGTTGGCCAGGGTACATCTGAGATAAAATTCTCCTTTTGAGAAGGACCAGATGGTTAAGTGTGGAAGTCAGCCTGGGAGAGTGGGAAGAGAATGAAGGATAGTAGTGTCCACTCTGAAGCCCAGGGGCCTTCCAGGAGTCCACCTGCAGGTTACCTTCACCACTTACATGTGTGTTACAGTTTCCTTTCTACATAGCAGAAGTGGTTTTTTAGGGTTTTTTTTTTTTAGGACAAAGAAAAAAATTTTTTTAAGCACTTGTTCTAGTTTGTAAATAATTTCTTCCTTAGCAGGGGGGCTGGTGGGCCTCATTCTGCTGGTGGGAATATGTAGTCTGGAAAACAGCTTGGTAGTTTCTGATAAGAGGACCTCCACTCAACACATGACCCAGCAAATCCACTCCTTGCCATCTACCCAAGAGAAAAGAAAACTTGTTCATGCCAAGACTCACGAGCCAATGTTCATAGCATCTTAATTTATCACAGCCAAAAAACAATGGAACCTACCCAACTGTCCGTCAATGGGAGAACTGAGGTCCATCCATACAATTGGATGATACGGAGCAACACGAACTACTGACCACAATTGCTCAGATAGATGTCAAGAACATTTTCCTACGGGAAAGAAGCCAGACTCCAAGCTGCACTGCCTTGTAGGATCCCTATAGGAACCCGTAGAAAGGAAAAGCTGCACAATCCCAGAAAGCCATGGGCTGCCAGGGCCAGGGATGGGAAGACTTCCCCAGGACAGGAAAGGAAGCACAGTCCATTTCATCTGGATCCTGGGTCCCAGGATGAGGCAGCTGACATCTGTGCCCACTCCGCCCTGTCTAAGGTCTCCAGGGTTTGTTCCGCCAGGAGGCCACAGGGTCTTCGCGCTGAAGGGTTCTGCCTGCCTGCCCCACACGCCATTCCTAGGCCTTCCAGTAGAGGCCACTGTGTGTCCCCGCGGATCCAGCCACGGCTGGGCTCTCCCGGCAGGCATTTGCAGTGCTGGGTCAGCAGGATCCCAAGCCTGTTGGGATCTCGCCCCGCTCCCCTAGTCCCATGTCACCTGACCCTTCCCAATCACCAAGTCTTGCCTTTTCTCTGAGTCTGCCCTGTCTTGTGTCTGGACTCCTGCCTTGTGGGTCTGAGACCTCTTGGGCACAGCAAACTCATCCTGGAAGGACAGCTGTCTGGCTGATCCTTATTAGAGGCCACCTTTCCCTTGTCACCTCCTGCCAGGACATCCTGATCCCCCCCCCCCCCGCAGCTCAGCCCAGCATCTAGCCCATCCCCAACCTGTCCCAGCTTCGGGCTCTCCATCTCACACCCCTTGCCCCTCCTCCAGCAAGGCCCTGTCTTCTCTTGCCTGGCCCTTCCAGCCCTCTGTGGCCTGTTCACCCAGCCCCACTGCTCCCCTTGGCGATGGGCCCTGAGAGCCAAGGGGTCTGGGGAAGGTGTACCCTCCCTCTTGGAGCATCAGTTTCCAAACCTGTGAACCAGCAGTGACTGCACACCTCCAGGACTGCCGTGGTACATCCACACCTTCCAGGTCACCCTGTTAGTTACGCGAGGTCAGCAAGAAAAGGGGTGAGCAGAAGACATGATATTTTTCAAGAGAGATATCACATTCACGTAATCTGTTAGAATACACTGTTATAATTGGTCTATTAATAGTTATTACTGTTAATCTCCTACCATGCCTAATTTATAAATTAAACTTTATCTTAGGCTTGCACATCTAGGGAAAACTCACTGTGTATGGGGTGTGGCACTACCTGTGGTTTCAGGCATTTGCTGGGCACCTTGGGACCTATATTTTCCAGGGCAAGGGTGCTGCTGTGCGCAAAGGGCCTCGTGGGTAGGAGGGCTGGCTCACGTCTCCCTGGAGCAGAGGCACCCCCACAGCCCCGGCTCACGAATGCACCTTCCCCGTGGCTTAGACACGGCCTCTGTGCCCAGTCCCTCTCTGTTGGTCACACACCACTTCAGCCTTGGCCAGCTCTCCCTCACGCTGGGGGCCTCACGTTTGTGCCTCTAAGGCAGAGGAGGGTGTCGGGAGGGGCGTGGATGAATTGGGCAGTGCAGGAGGAACAGGGGTGTTGGTGGGTGGTTGAGGGGGCTGCCAGAACCCCAACGAGGAGGCTCAGGGGTGACCAGACACACTCTGCCTCTCACTCTGGCTGCTGCTGTGTCCCCCTGCCCGCCCCCCGCCTTGCTTCAGGGAACAGCACGTCAGTGATGGATGAGACTTTAATTAAAGTAATGAGACGTTTATAATCGTGGTTATCTCCAAAATTAGGCCTTTTAGCAATTATTCCTGGGGAGTGCTCCCTGGGCTGATAGTTCCCACTTTAGAACAACAGTGGGGGTCAGGGGGGACTTCTGCTCCTGAGGGGGATTTTCCCAGCGTCCCCTGGGCCGTCATGGATCAATGGTGGAACAGAGTCTCCCTGGAAAGCAGAACCTGGCTTCTGCCTGAGGTTTCTCCCCAGCAGAGCAAAAAGTTCCATGACCCCAGGGCCTGGCCAGTGATGGATGCTCAAAGGCCCCCGGGAGGATGCTTCTGGGCTCAGACTGAAGATCTGGTTGAAGTCCTGCCTTGTACACTTACTGGCTCTGGGAGTTTGGTCATGATCGTCATTCCCAGTCGTCAGAGCACCCGTGAAAGGACTGCTGTCATTGTTCCTGTTTCACAGAAGAGGAGCAGATGGGGTGAGAGTTCCCAAGCTCACACCACCAGCTGGATACAGGGCTGAGTCCTTGCAAACCTGTGCTCTAACCACCGTACTACACTACCCCAACCCTAACTGCTGTCATAGGCTCTCTCATGTCCTGGCCCCGGCCCCTGACTGGAGGGGCATCTGAGTCTCTTTTGAAATGCCTTTCTGGACTTCTGCCCTCATTTCCTGTCCCCACTCCACCCCACCAGGCCTCACAGCTGTTTCCCACTAGCACCTGCTCTGCTTTTTTGGCAGATACAAACCAGTTCAGTTCACCCCAGTGTCTGTCCTTTCCTCTTCCAGGGTCCAAGGGTCAGGCTTCTGTCCTCAGAGGAAGCATGCAAACAGGCAGTTCTGGCTGTGGGGAGGGGCAGGTGTTCTCATCTCTGAGATCACATATCTAACCCCCTTGCTGTGAGCCAGGCCCTGGGCTGGTGCCGGGTATGCAGGCGGGCACAATCCAGGCAAGTCCCACCCTTGGGAGCTGACCTTTCTGAAGGATGCCCAGTTCCCTGCAGCCACACCAGGAGACAGGATAGCAGGAAAGCCACGAGCAGGAGATCGGCCTGCTTGGTCAGCAAGAGCCAGGGAAGGGTGAGTCCTGGGAAGAGAGAGCGAGTCCACCAAGCAGGCAGCAGGCAGGGAAAGAGACTCCTCGGTTGCCACACCACCACGGGGCCCAGCTGCAGCTGCTTCCTGTGAGGGGCTGACCAGGATGGCATAGGATCTCAAGGGGCTGTCTCTGCTGGGCAGCCTGGGTGATGGAATGGGTCAGCCCTCTACCTGCTGGCATGGTCCCTGCTCTGCCAGGATGAGGGGGAAGGACCAGCGGCAGAGGTGAGAGTCATTCTTGATTGGCAACAGCTGCCAAGATGCCGGAAGCAGCTCCTCCCACCTCCTCCCTGTGCCCTGGAATCCTCCACCCTCCCCCCCCATTCACTCGAGGTAAATGTGCAAGAAGCTGCGGCCTGACTTGGATGGTCAACGTGGGGCCATGCTGTCCTGTGGTGGAGCACGACTTAAATCCAGCCAGGAGATGCCCTTGACCAGTGCCTGCAGGGGAAAGATGGGAAGCTGGGCGCAGCCCCTGAGAGCCATGGGTTCAGGATACAATGAAGCCTCCACTCGGTGCCCAGGCAGCGGCTCCATTGTCTGCCAGCCACAGCCGCTGACCCCACGTGACAAGACGCTATCCACAGGACTCTGCTCCAGGCCTGCCCCAGAAAGACCCCTCCTCTGCAGGCAGAGCATGGGCCAGGAGCTGCCAGGAAGGGACTTGCCCTGATCACCCTCCCCCAGGAGCACAGCCTTGTTTTTCAGTGTTCCCCACAGGCTTCCAAAGGAAGCTGTGCCTCTGCCTTGGAGGGCCTGAGGGAGATGTAGCTTCCTTCTCTAAGCCTCCTTTTTCTCCAAGAGTAGTTGCTCAAAGACATGCATCCTAGCCAGATGCCCAAGGAGACTGGCAGAGACACAGCAAGGGTGAAACACACAGCACTCCAAGATATGAGTCTGGGACAGCAGAGCTGGAGGGTGCAGGTGAGCTAGGGCACACTTGCTCTGGGTGTGGGGATGCTGAGGCCTTGGGCCTTGCCTCTGGGGTGGGGGTGGTCTGGTTCCAGGGCCGCAGAGCAGACCCTCAAATTTATACTCTCCAGAGCCTGATTTTATGATTGACCCAGTGATGGTCAGATTCTGGGGGGTTGATTTGCTCCCACAAGTTGGAGGTTTAAAGACAAACAAGAAAGCCAGTCCATCCCTTCAGTGGCCTCCCACGGAAGAGTTCAGAGGCACATCCCTCTGTAGAAACACACCCAGCCAGGCGACCACCTGGGGAGCTCAGGATTGGACACGGGAACAAGATGCTGTCACCTGCGGGCATCCACACCCCTCTGTCAACCTCTTTTCCAAACCAAAAAGTGGGGTCCATTGGTGGTCGAAGGTTTGGCGAGATGCGAGAAGCACTTTGAAGGCATTGCAATTAAACTGGCCTTGGGGCACAGTCAGTGAAACGGCCACGCAGGAACACAGGAGCGGCGCGGGCCAGAGCGGCTGCTTCCCAGGCACCCAGGGAAGGGACGGCCACATGGCTCGATGGGTGACAAGGAACATGACCCAGGGCCCCTGGGGCTGCGGGACAGACCCCTCGACATACTGTCAAGGCTGCTCCTCCCTTCCTCTGCACCTGCCTTTGTCCCCAAGCCTCCCCATCCCCGGTGCCCCCCTTCTGTAGGGGGCACTCCTTGTCCTAGTGAGTTGACTGTCACCCCACAGGAGGGTACTAGTGGCCTGGATTTCAGCCAGGGCCAAGGGCCTGGCTGGGTGGTTCTTTCAGATCTTGTGGACTTGAACAGCGCTGCAGCACTGAGCTGACCCTCAAACCACCCAGTGAAGGGACAGTGTGCCCGGCTGGAGTCCCTTGGAAACTGCCTGCCTTGGAAATAGAAAGGGGCTCACCTGTCTGTAATCCAAGAGGTTCTTTCTTTCTTTATTTATTTTCTCTTACTGGGGATTGAACTCAGGGGCACTCAACCACTGAGCCACATCCCCAGCCCTATTTTGTGTTTTATGTAGAGACAGGGTCTCACTGAGTTGCTTAGCACCTCGCCGTTGCTGAGGCTGGCTTTGAACTCGTGATCCTCCTGCCTCAGCCTCCCAAAGTGCAGGGATTACAGGCTTAAGCCACTGCGCCCGGCTGCAGGTTCTTAACCTGGTGGCAGGTGGGCCAGAGGGAACAAAGGGAGAAAGAAGGAGCAGCTGCCACACTGCCCAGACCTCCTGCTCCGCCTCTCCTCCACCCTCCCCTTGCTTTCCTTCTTTTCCTCTGCTCTGCCCTCGCCTGGCTTCCTCTCTCTTCCCTCTCCCCTTCTTTGTCCTTCTCGCCCCTCAGAATTGGAAGGACTGATCCTGGTGGTGGGCCCTGGTGGGAGGAATGCAGGCTCCCCCTTTGGGCAAGGAGGCTCCACTCGGCTGGGGTCCTGGAGGACACCCCACCTCTCACTCACAAGCTGACCCTCTGTGTGTCCAGGATCCCTCCAGACCACACATACCCAGCCATGTGGCGTGGCCCAGGCCTTGGGCTAAAGTGCTGAGAGGTGACACTGCCCCTCTTTCATCGTCAGCCTCCGGGTGGGGTCTCCCCACTGCGGGCCCACCTTCCCCAGTGACCCACAGGAGGCTCCGAACTCAGGTGGAGAGGGGGAAGGAGGACCTGCAGAGGCCCCAGGGTCTTGCCAGGCCCCGCGCAGGCCCTTCTCACCCTGCAGAGGGTCTTCAAGGCCACCTGCGTGGACCTCTACCCCTACTCCCTCGCGCCTGGACCCTCGGCCCCCTCCCCCAGCTCTCTGCCTCTCTCACTTAGAATGGTAATAGCAGAAGCAGGATTTTTTCTCTTTTAGTCAAAATCAATGACAATGACAGAGTTAGAAGGCAGCCGTGGCAAGGAAGAAGAAAGTGCTGGTGTCAGAACCGAGGCAGGAGGCAGTTAGAGGAACCCATTAGGATTGCAGTTGCCTTGGGCTGTGCTGCTCTTTGAGAGGGTGTGATGTCAGCGGAGCCCCTGGCAGGCAGCCAGCCCCGGTTGCACATGCCTGTCATTTTAAAGCGGAAGGCATAACACTGCGGCTATTAGGCTGGGGGAGGGGTGCACGGCAGAGATGTCTCAGTCACACAGGGGCACCGAGAGCTCCACTGGGAAAGGCGGGAGCCTGAGGGGCCTGTGGGAGGCTGGGAGCCCCCAGATGGAGGGTCGGGAGCGTTGGGTTCTCTGGGGAGATTGGACTGGGGTGGGCAGAGTGGCCTACAGGCAGAGGAGCCTGAGCCGGGTGCAGGTGGAGCCCAGCCCAAGGTGGGAGACTGTCCCCCTGCCGTGCTCACAGGTGGAGCCCAGCCTGGCTCCTGTGCACCCTGGGGGAGAAACCAGACAGGCCCAGGGGAGGCTGCTGAACCCCTGCCGCCCACGTGGGAGGAAGGGGTCCTTGCCACTCTTCCAGAGTTCCTTCTCAATTTCCAGTCTGCAGAAGGGCTGAGGTGTGGCAGCCCTGGCACCCAGCTCCCAGACCCCTCCCTGGAGAGAGGGCAAGAGCGAATGAGGTCTCCCATTGGGTAAACCGGCCTGATGGTGGGCGGGGGGCTCAGACATGTTGGACCTCATTACCTGATCATCTGGGGTCTTCCTAACTCGGGGCCTCTGTTGTCCTCACCTGTAAAGCCAGGTGCTAGCGACTGTTTCCGGAGGCTGTTGGAAGCTGAGTGCAGGGACGGCCACCCCATCTGCAGGGCCTGCAAACCCTGCACAGGCCTCTTGTTCACCACGAGCTTGGGCTGCGATCTCCAGGGCCTGAGGCAGAGCCCCGGTGGCCGATCACCACTGTGCCAGAGAATGTACCTCATAAGTGCTTTGCAGGTGCCCAGGACAGATGCTGGTAACCATGATGGTGGGGCGACTGGGTGGGGACACAGCAGCAGTGAAGTGTCCATCAGGGCAACTGGGTTAGAGTTAAGAATGCCATTGCTTCTTCCTCCCTCCACACCCTCTCAGGCCAGTTCTGAGCAGACTTCAGGGCCCGGCTTTCTCTGAATTGCCCTCCTCCTTGAGAAGTGGGCTCCTTTCAGCTGACCTCGAGCCCCACACTGAGCCACAGGAAGGGAGAACCATCAGGGTCCATGGCTGTCCCCAGCTCCCATGTAAGAGCCAGGAGGGCCTGCATGGTTGGGCCTTTGGGTGGGGCCTGCAGCCTGGACGTGGAAAGGCAGGAAAGGGAGAGAAGGGGTGCCAACATGATTTGGGAGCCTCAGAGGAGGAGCTGGGACCAGGCTACTGGGATCCTGGAGAATTTGCTGAGCCTTCCGCTCCTCCCACTGGATCACCCGGCCTCAGGACCTGCCCTCCTACGAGCCCCACCCTATCGAAGCTGGAATCCCCGCCGCAGGCCTGTGCTCCTTCCCACCCCATAATGCAGGCTACCCAGTGTTCCCTGGAAGCTTCCCATGTCCAAGAAGTCCTTTCCCAAGGGTCACACACACCCAAGCACCCAGGGCTGGGACAGGACTTGGTGCTGGGTGGCATGTGGCTAATATTCCCATTAAATAAATACATTTTGCTAATTGGATTACTCAGACAGTATAATATACTACTGGATTTCCAACATGGTGCTAATAAATTGTGTGAAGAACTTAATCATGTTAGCATCCTGAAGGCTTGTAAGAGATGAAATGAGAAAAGCAGGCAGCTTACAGCCAGGGCTTCCAGAAGGTTCCAGACCTCCCTGAGCTTCCCTTTGCCTGGTCTTTAAGCTGAGGCTGCTGCTGGGTGTGCTGGGTGGGGCTGGGATGAGGCCAGGGAAGGGAGGGAAGGACAAAACAGGGGTGCTCAGCCCAAAGGTCAAAGTGACTATGTCCTGCGGTCCACTTTCATCAGCCAAAGGTCCACCTGATGCAGGTGGAGCAGGGCCTGGCCAAGTGGCCTGCGGCTCCCTGAAGGGTCCTTGCAAATAGCGCCTGAACCCACGCACTGGCTCCTCTCTCAGCAGAGCCCCTCCCTCCTGCTGGCACCTGCTAAGATGCGTATTTCCATCTCCACCTCCCTCACAAAGCAGAGCCATGCCAGGGTCCAAGACAGCCCAGAGACGCAAGAGATGGGAGAAGTAGATGTGGTTTTGAGGAGGCAGGGCAAGGGCTGGGCAGGTGGCTGAGCCCCAAGGTCCTCTCCTTGCTATCTGTCCACTTTCCAGGGGCTCAGAGAGGGACGGCTTTCCCTTCCCTTCTCAACATGGAAGCTAGGACTAGGGTTGTCAGTGTTGAACACCGGTGTAGCCTTGAGACACAAAGACCCTGATGTAAGAGCTCACTCTTCTCCTGCCTTCTTGTCCCAGTCACCCAGGAAAGGATGAGGGAAGGGGGGATTCATGCTGGAGAGACCATAAAACTGTCTCTAGCTGAGTGCGGTGGCGCACGCCTGTAATCCCAACATTTTGGGAGGCTGAGACAGGAGGATCGCGAGTTCAAAAGCCAGCCTCAGCAACAGCGAGGCGCTAAGCAACTCAGTGAGACCCTGTCTCTACATAAAACACAAAATAGGGCTGGGGATGTGGCTCAGTGGTCGAGTGCCCCTGAGTTCAATCCCTGGTACCAAAAAAAAAAAAAAAAAAAAAAAAACCGCCATCTCACCAAGCATGGAGCTTCACAGCACGAGAAGGCTGGAGGCAGTGTACGCATGCAGCTCGCACACCTGAAGTCGGCCCCCACGCAAGAGCGGCTCTTCTGCACCAGAACCTCATTAAAATAATGACCAGCTTCTGGGGCAGCTTCCCAGGTATTAACACAAATGTTTTTCTCACTCTCCAGGTTCAAGAGCAACCGCTTACAAAGTCTAATTAGTATAACAAAATCCAGCAAGAGGAGAAGAAAGCTCTTGTTTACTGCTTCCCGGTAATTAGCCAGAACAATTATCGCAGCATCAGAAATGGCCAGCCTCTGAAGAGGCCGGGGCCACACTTCAGCACGCAGGGAGTCAGTTTACAGAAGCCAAAATAAGGCCAGGGCAAGGAAGCCTGCCCCAAGCGGGACGTGCATGTTTGCAAGCAAGAACCACACACCTGGCCGTCTGCCATGGCCAGGCTGCAGCCCCACACCCAGGCAGCCTGTCTGCCCTCTCACACATCCGCATGGGCACAGGGTGCAGGACACAGGCCCGCCCTCTCCCTGCCCAGGGATTCACTCTCCCCAGAGCCCGGCCATGCTCCAGGCCCTCTGCTTTGTACAGGAGCAAGGCTCCTGCCCCAGGAGGTCTGGTTCCGTTTGTTCAACGTGCATTTAGTGCTGGTCCCAGTCTCCCAGGAAAGGATGGGCTGCATGAGGAGGGCAGGAAGCTGAGAACAAGAGAGAACGGGTCCCTGGGCACGTTCCAGGGACAGCGCGGGGGCTTGGCTCAGAGGATGCAGAAGGAAAGGGTTCTTCTCCGAGGCGAGGCAGGGAGAGTCAGGGAAGGCTTCCCGAACCTGGTGACAGCAGCCGGGCTGGGTCTATGGCTGAAAAGGAACCAGTGAAGCAGGTGGACCAAGGTAAGAACCGTAGAACACTGTGGAGGCCCCGTGAGGCCCTGTGGGGCCCTGTGAGGTCATTTCCCACCCGTTCCTAAGATCTGAGTAAGAAATGTGCTGAAATGCCCAATATTGAAAAAAGAAAAAGTCATTTTATGAACTGGTGGTTAAACCCAGGCACTTAAAAAATTAATCTGTAATGCCAGATACTCAGGAGGCTGAGGCAGGAGGATGGCAAATCCAAGGCCAGTTTCTGCAGCTTAATGAGACCCTGTCTCAAAAAATAAAAAGGACTGAGGATGTAGCTCAGTAGTAGAGCACCCCTGGGTTCAATCTGCAGTACCAAAATTTTTTTTTAATTTATATCAACTTATGAGGAAATATGTTTTGTTCAAAACTATGGTAATAAAAACTCAAAATCCTTCACTTTTTAAGAATTTGTGCTGCATTTTGTTATTGGCAATGCACTTGGGGTCCTTCCTATTTCTGGTATCAGTGAGATGGGAGTATTTGTGACATGGCTACCGCTAATCTTTTTCCATCCCCGTGTTTAGAGGTATCATGCTGTCAATCTGAAGCCGGCTGTAATCGATATATTTGCACACTGGAAATTGACAAACTACAAATCCAGGCTGGATTTATATAGCTTTGTTGGTTGTCTAGACTTAAGAGAATAATGACAAAAATGTAAACAATGCAGATTCAACTTAAAACAGGCTAATAGCCGGGCGCTGTGGTACACACCTGTAATCCCAGCACTTAGGGAGGCTGAGACAGGAGAATCGCGAGTTCAAAGCCAGCCTCAGCAACGGTGAGGCGCTAAGCAACTCAGTGAGACCCTGTCTCTACATAAAACAGAAGATAGGGCTGGGGATGTGGCTCAGTGGTCGAGTGTCTCTGAGTTCAATCTCTGGTACCAAAACAAAAAACAAACAAACAAAAAAAAAAAAACAGGCTCATTGCCACGACAGGGGAAAGCCTACAAATTGTCAAATTAGGGTCGGAAGCTACTGAGGTAGGGAGAAGAAGTAATGGGTACAAATAAGACGTCAAGGAAGGATAAGGAAATATCATTTTAATCTGAGTTTCCACATGGTTTTCTAGGTCTGTTGCTTCCCAAACCAGTCTCTCTCCCAAACCTGCCACTCACGTTCTTGGGAAACATGTAAACCTTAAATGTAACCATAAAGTTAATCATTTATGATAACTACCTTGAGCATTTTTAATTACCCCCCCAATAAATAGATTAAGCCAAAAGACATGATATCTTGCAAAACCTATACTTTAGGGGACTTTCCAATGCTACCTACCAATCAGATAATGGAACCCACCTCAACTTAGGGACCCCCATAAACCTTCACCAGGCTGCTGCCACCCTGCATGTCTTCTCATACCCACCATCTCATCATTTCCTTTGAAAGAGGAGCCAGAATTCAAGGCCAGCCTGAGCAACTTAGTAAGACCCTATCTCAAATAAAAAATAAAAATGGAGATATGGCTGAGTGGTAGAGCACCTCTGGGTTCAATCCCCAGCACCAAAAAAGAAAGAGGATCCAGGAATCCCAAGGACATGCCTCTCCCTCTCCAGAAGGCCCCTCTTCTCCCTTGAATGTGTATTTCTTGCTTTCCTAAATAAATCTCCGTGCCTCTACTGACACGTGCTGAAATTTGTTTCTGATTTGCATGTCAAGGACCCTGCTTGTCCTGAGTCCTTAGGAACTCCCTGGAACCCTTTTCCAGAGACATCTCTTCTCTCCTGACACTACCCTGGGTTGGCTACAGATATAAGTGTTCAGCAAAAATCAATGAAAACATTCTGTAACAGCTGGCTACATGGACTTTACAATAAGAAATATTGTGTATCTTACGATCATTTGCAAATTTGTGCCCCACGTCTTTATATCAGTAGAATATATAATGATAGACAGACATTTGTTTTTCAAACAGCTGTTTGTCAGACATTTACCAGTATGTCATGGCCTGAGAGCCACATCAGTGTGCGAACTTCACCCTGGGCCAAGAAGATACTTGGCTTGGACTGAAAGCAGAAGGGATCTGTCCCTGCATTTGGGTGGTAAACACTGGATAAAAGATGAAGAGACAGGAGCCACAGCTGGGAGGCAGGGAGACCAGCGTGAGGCCTGGGGAGGTCCCAGTGCAGCTGTGTGCAGTGTGACGGGAGAGAGAAGGGCACTGGAGTAAGCGGAGGGCAGGAAGCTGCTGAGAAGTCACGAGGCAAGTCCGCTACCCAGGCCCACTGCCCAGGGTGCATGGCCTGAGGTGTACAGGCATGGAGCCCATTGCTCAGGTGAGTGTGAAGCCGTTCTGCCTGTCCGAGACTGAACAGACTGGTGCCATGAGTCCCTGGGACCCAGAGTAGACCTTATTTTGCAGGAACCCCGGCAGCCTCCATTCTGGGCAGGGACACCAGCTGTCTAGTCATCTACCTCGGGTATCCTCAAAGTCACACTTTCAACCCACCTTTCCCAGGCAAACCAAAGCCACGTCTGAGTTCCCATGGAGGTCACAGGTCAGGGGGCCAGACACTAGAGCAGGCGGCCAAGGTTAGGGATGAGCGCACTCCTTCCCTCCAGACCCCAGCCTGACCGGGGAGGCCCTCCAGAGGACTCAGAGCAGGCCAGCGCCACAGCGATGCTCAGGAGTCTCCTCCCTGGCAGCTTCTCCATGCAGCAGGGGGCTGGCAGCCAATGCACCACCTTGTCTGAAGCCCGGCTTGGTGCCATTGCACCCCAATGGCAAAGAATCCTCGCCAAGTGCAGGAGAAGGATGGCTGATCTGCGTGAACGTGCTGTACAAGGTTAAGCGTGTTTGCCCAAGAAATATGGATGATGCTGTTATCATGTATGACCTGTACGATATGTGGAACGCTGTCCGTGACAAAAATGCCATTTTTAAAATGGTTTTCACACCAGGGTACCCGGTCATTAGTCATGATGCATGCAAGTGCCTGTGGGCGCCGCCTGGGGAATCCTGGAGCCGGCTCTCATTGATGGGCAGGGCCGACAGCTCTCTTGCAGGACCCGGGAAGAGCCTGGCTTCTCAGCACCTGTGACAGGAGTGCAATGAGCTCCTTGTTCTAAGGTTCCTCTGTGTCCCCAGAGCTGATAAATAACTCGTTGGTGACGCCTTTGCTGACTCTGCATAATTAAGTGTCCACCAACCGCCTCTGAGATGTGGAGCTGCCCCGCCCTCCCTTCTCCTCTGATCCTGCCCTGGGGGTTGTTCCGTGGGGCTGAAGCTGGCCCATTCCCGCCTCCTGCTACAAGCCTAATTAGAGGAATGGCAAGCGACAGAATTCAGGATAGGCGCTCTACCAAGGCAGTTCCAATGTCACCCAGCCAACACCTACACTGTCCCAATTAGGGAGCCACTAGCCACACACAGCTCCCAAGCCCTTGAAGGAAGGCTCATCAAATTGATTCATTGCGTGTGCAAAATACACGCCAGATTCTAAAAGCTTGGCACAAAAAATACAAAGTATCTCAATACTTTTTATATTGATCACATGTTGAAATGATATTTTGGATATATTGGGTTAAAATAAATGTACCTTTACCTATTTCTATTTCTTTTTCAGGTGGCTGCTAGAAGACTTCATATTTCAGCTGCAGCTTGCATCGCTCTGCTACAGAAGTGCTGCTGGAGGCCAAACACACAGCTTGTCTCTGCGCAGACCTGGCCTGGGTGCAGGGGACAAAGGGAAAGCCTCGTCTGTGCCCTGAGAGCTGGTGCCCAACCTCTGGGGGTTGGGGGCAGTGCCCACACAAGTACCTGTGCAGCCAGTCTTGGGGACCATCCACATGTCCCAAGCCTGTCACTAGGGCAAGGACAGGCCGTGACACATGCACCCGCCATTGTGTCAGTAGATACTTAGAGCCAGCCGTGGTGGCGCACGCCTGTCATTCCAGCACTTAGGGAGGCTGAGACAGGAGGATCGCGAGTTCAAAGCCAGCCTCAGCAACGGCGAGGCACTAAGCAACTCAGTGAGACCCTGTCTCTACATAAAACACAAAACAGGGCTGGGGATGTGGCTCAGTGGTCGAGTACCCCTGAGTTCAATCCCCAGTACCAAAAAAAAAAAATAGATACTTAGTCCCCGAGTCCCTCTGTGCCCCCAAGTAAATTGGGGACCTCAGCAGGAAGCAGGTAGGTATCCATCCCCATACAACCTGCGGGGCCCACTGCATGGGGGCTTTCACCCCTCCCTCCCTTGGGACACTTGGGAAGTGCTGGCCCTGCCCTGGGCCTGTGGGAGCAGCTCTCCATCAGAGCCATCGTGGGCCTGTCACACACAAGAGGGGAGGGGCCAGGGAGGCCAAGAAGGAAGCCGAGAGGGAGGCCGAGAGGGAGGCACGTGGGCGGCTACAGGCCGACTCGCCTGGCAGGCGACTCTGAGCCCCCACCCTTGCATGCACTGTGCTGGGCGGTGAGGGTCCCGCGGAAGCGTGACAGTCCTCTCCAGACCCACTTACGGGACACTCCAAACACGTTGCAAAGGGCCGGAGGAAGCTGTGGCAGGCCTGAGAGCAGTTAGCCTGCCTGAGGGTTTCGAGCCTGAGGGTTTTAAGCCACCCGCCGTCTTAAAGGACCCGGGTCAAGCTCACGGGAGGACAGGGTGGGAAGGACGCCCCTGACAGGAAGCCCTGAGGAATGTGGAGGGTTCAGTGCTGGAGGGGCACAGCCAGGAGGTAGACTGTAAAGGTCACAGAAAGGAGTGACAGGAGACAGCTGGACAGCGGGTGGAGGTGGGGAGGGCAGGAGGAGCCCTCAAGGCTGCGCGCCCAGGAGGCATCTTCCCCTGGCAGGCAGTGGGCACCACTAACGGGCTCTGAGCTGGGCACACAGGCCAGATTTAGATTCCTCTCAAATTGCTCTGTCGGCCAGGGCATGCAAGAATGAACACCAAAGGGACAAGGTTTGGGACAGGAACATCAATAGCAGGGACAGAAGAGACAGAGAATCAAGAAATGTGCAATATGCGGGTCAAAGCACAGTGTGTCTCCCGAAGGCAGCTCCGGTGTCCAGGTGAGAGGAAACCCTAGCTGGCCGGGATGAACATCTGCCAACGAGGAGGGTGCCTCCCGGCCAGAGTGGCCTCCCTGCGCCCACCAGCTCCCTGCTGACCAGGCACTGGCTCTCAGGACAGCCCGGGGCCAAGGGGCCACTCGGGGCTGGCTGAGACAGCAGGTCAAACCCAGCTAACTAGCTAAATGAAGACGTGATGTCCGTGATGAGGAAGCAAAGCACCTCATTAATTTCATGTGAGAGGTGGGGAAACACAGATGGCAGCTCCCCGAAACTCATTGTTCGCTGGCCCCAAGACATCCTGCGCCTGCCACGTCCGGTTGGGTCTAATTTAAGTATGTAAATTTAATGGTTCAGTAAGTAAAATTGCCTTTATTGTTTGGAATGGTTTGTGCAATAATTTATGGGCTCGGCTGGTTCCTTTGATGGGTCGCTATGATGGAGTAGGTGTCGGCTGTGAGGCGGGCATTTAGATAGAGAACTCAGGGAAAGCGTGGAGAAAATTTCAGCCCCGAACATCACATTCCTGGCCAGCAAGAGCAGACAGGTTGACGCCACATTGCCCGGCCGTCATCCTGACCCAGGAGAGGCCAATTGCAGATACCCAGGGCCTCTGCAGCCTCTGACACTCTGGAAGGCTGGGGCAGGAGCCCAGGTTCTTTTGCCCAAGGTTTTAAAGTGCATCACAATGGAACCTGGATGCAGAAATTGGGAAGAATGAGGAGGCCCACAAGTGGGCAAAAATCTGGGCATTTTCCACCCACCTGCCCTGGCAGCCCAGGCACCACACAACCCACCACCTTTTGGAACCAGCCCTGCCTCCTCCCTCCCCCGCCAGCACCAATCCCGCCAACACACATCTGCGACCTTGCCTGCTGGCAGCAGATAGTGATGGGGACACTCTTATCCATGGAGGATGTGTGGGGATAACCAAGAAATGGGCTGGACCCAGGGTGGGTCCTGGCCAAGTCTGAGCAGGGACTAGGGCTGGACAGAGCCCAGCTAGAGGACCAGGACAAAGGTCCACTTGGGACCTCCAGTCTGTTCATCTCACTACAGATGATGCAAAGACCCAGCTCTAGGAGGTGGGGGCTCAAGGCTCTCCCACCCTCCACGGATTTAGGAGGTGGGAGGGCAGAGTTAGGAGCCATGGAAATGGATCCCTGGATTTGCCCTGGGAGACCCGAGGCACAGCCCTGCACACATCACTGGTAGCGGAAGGCGGGGAGCTCAGACACTGCAGGCTGTCTGCCACTTGTCAACTCTCCACCATTCAGACCCCTCTGTCTTTTTCCCGCCAACAACATGGGCAGGTCTCATCCCACCCCTGTCCCCACCCCTCCTCTGCTTCCTCCAGTGATTGTCCCTTCCAGGGTGGCTCTAAATAGGCACAGCGCCCCTCGGTCTCCACAGTGGAGCATGCATTGTGCCGATCACCTAAAGCCAGGTTAGCTTCTAGACCAGCATGACTGCACCCACAGCCCCCCTACTCCCCCTACATGGGGATACTCCACGGGGAGGCCCGCTTGCCTGCGACTTAGCCTTGGAAAGATGCACTTCCACTAGCAGTGCTCGGCCATGCAGCTTACAGACAGGCTTCCAGCCCCCAGGCCCAAACCCCACCACCGCCCTGTTAAAAGGCCTCCTGGTGAGCCCAGTGACTCTCCTGGTGAGCCCAGTGACTCTCCTGGTGAGCCCGCCCCTGTGGGCTCCCTGGGTGGAGGGAGCTGCACCCCCTCTTCCTGCAGATACTTCCCTCCACCCTGTCCCTGTGGAGCGGCCACGGAGCAGACACCCACAACAGCTCCACAGCCAAAGCTAGGTGTGTGAGTCGGCACTCCACTGCTGTGATGGAATACCTGAGAGAATCAACTTAAAAGGAGGAAAGCTCTATTTGACTCATGGTTGCAGACATTTTGGTTCACGGCCCCCTGGAGCCATCACTCTGCACCATGGTGAGGCACCTCATCATGGCAGGGAGCGGCTCACCTCATGGCAGCCAAGTAGCAGAAAAAGAAAGAGAGAGGAAAGAGCTGAGGCAAGATATCCCCTTCCGGGGCACACCCCCGTGACCTCCTTCCTCCAGCTAGGCCCCACCTCCTATAGTTGCCATGGCCCCCAGTACCCAGTAAGCTATGAATCCATGGATGCATTAACCCACTGGCGAGGCAGAGCCTCGTGGTCCCAACACCCACCAAAGGCCCACCTCGGAACACCGCTGCACTGAGGACCAAGACTTCAATGCACGAGCCTCTGAGGACAGTCCAGACCCAAACCACTACACTAGGTAAGGGCCAAGAGTCCAGGGAGCAAGAAGCCCAGCTGGCAGGTGCTGGGCAGGATGTGGAGAAGCTGGAATCCATGCGTGTGCTGGTGGTAATGTGAATGACAACCCACCACAGTGTAATGTGGAAAGTCATTCGGTGATTCCTCAACAGGACAAGCATGCGATGAATGGCCCAACAACCCCACTCCTGGGAACATGCCCGTCCTCCAGAAAGGAAACAGGCATTCAAACAAAAACTTGCACACCGAAGGGCGGGGGGGGGGGGGGGGGGGGTTGCAGCATAATTCACAACAGCCCAAAGGCGGAAACAACCCTAACGCCCATCAACAGATGAGTGATAGACAAACTGCAGTGTAGTGTACAGTGAAATATTATTCAGCCATGTAAAGGAAGCATACAGTACACACCATAATGTGGAGGAAGCTTGGAACGTGATGCCAAGGGAAAGAAGACAGATGCCCAAAGTGGTGTACCCTCCAATTCTGTTCAAAGGAAATTTCCGGAATAAGCGAATTCAAAGACAGAAAGCAGATCGGTGTTGCCTGGGGCTTGCGGGCCCAGCCAGGGCTCTGGTACAACTGCTTTGTAGGTACGGGTTTCCTTTGGGGGTGATGAAAATGTTTCCGAACTAGATAGGGGTGAGAGTGGCAGAATATTGTGAATGTACTAAAAGCCACGGAAGTACCACTTCAGAATGGTTAGATTTTATGTGATGTGTATTTTTTCACAATAAAGAATGGAGCCCCTGCCCCTACCTCAGAAGAACAGAGAAGCAATATTGAGATTATAAACATTTACTGCTCATGCTTCAAAAGGGGCAGTTAAGACACAGGCCAGCGGTCGGGACTCTTTCTTCTGGTCCAAAAGGAGCCTGGGGGAGAAAGCAAACTAATCATAATAAAACAATAAGACCTAACAGCTGTGGGAATGAAATCATCTCTTGGGCTCACATGTGGATAACTGAGAGTTAACTCTTAATAAAATAATAAAGTGCAGGAGCAGTGGGAATACAGATTGCCTCCTCCGCCAACTGCCGGAGACCCTATTCACAGAATAATGACCCCCTTTATTTCCCTTGCTTTATTATACAAGATGTAATTGTAGCCAGGCTGTCACCCAACTTCCAGGCGAAGGCGATTGTCAATCAAGATGAAAAATGTCATCATTTCAGCGTGTCCCAGCCCGACAAGAAAGTCCATCTGGTCTCTAAGTGAGCATGTGGAGGAGCGATTTTCCACTGTCACCCGCTGGGCAGCCTTCTCTGTGACATTCCAGAACTGTGTGGGCCGCGGGGTCACCCTCCACGGCTGCAGAGGCCACATGATGCCACATGGTCACCCTCCATGGCCACATGATGCCCATGCCTTGGGGTCCTGGCAAGTCTCCTTGGCCCAGGAGGAAAGGAGGGGAAAGACCATCACAGTGTGAGGTCCCCGGCTACAACTGGGGACTGACTTGGGGTTTGCTTGCCTGCTAGTGCCTGACCCTTAACCCTTCATAATGACGACAGAGTCAGGGGTCTGGGGGTCCCTCATACCTGGCGTGTGGCTGCACTGATGTGCACTTTGCCTGCTATCTGGAGCTTTTGTTTGTTTTCTTTGCAAGGATGCTGTAGTGAAAATGGGTATTGAGGTTACCCTGGAAACCAGGAAACAAGAAGATGCCCTTGAACCTGGACCAGCCAAAGCCCCAGGAAGTTCTCCACGCCTTTTGCCAGAGGCCAGTGGCATTGCAAGCCACCTCGCCTCCAACGAAGGCAGCCTCCTAGGCGGCCACTCTCCACACACGCACCACTGCCAAACCAGGAAGCCAACACGTTTTCAGACCCTTCAAAGCCAAGAATCAGAAAAGCCTGGAGTTAGAAGGACCTTAGAGGCAGGACCGCCCACGCCACCTGGTGCATCTGATGGCTGACTTGGCAGAGGCCCCCTCGGCATCTCCCTCAAGAGCACCCAGGACGGTGTCTGTGCTCCTCCTTGGCGGCCTCCAGCCTCCCTGTGCTGAGGCCCAGGGCAGGCCTCAGAAGTGAGCAGACAGAAGGCAGCTCTGGCTCCTCCTCCTTTGGAGCCCCGCGCGCACACACGCACCCGTGCTGCAGTTTTTATTTTAAATAAACTCCCTCTGTCCCCCAACCCCAAGCACACAGGGTCTCAGCTGACTCAGACAGCAGCCCATCTCCCCCGACTCTCGAGGGTCCACTGGGCCACAGGGAGCTGCTCCAGGGAGACTGGGAGGCTTCAGGACTTCTAAGGACCACAGAGGAGACTGCAGGGAGCACGAGCCCCATGCCCACACACGCACATCTTGCACACTCACACACACGCACACTCACGCACAGCCTCAGGCTCACTGCATCCAGGTGCCTGAGCTGATGGCTTCTCCCACCACAGCATCAGGGCTGTTCCACCGACCCCCTCCTTCTGTTCCCTCTTCCCTGATCCCCCTGAGAGGGGCCTGCTTAGATTCATAGGAACACTCTGTCGGAACCTCCTTCCTCACCATTTTAAAGGGCAATTTCTCTTTTCTGCTGGGGCATTGAGCAATTAATAGAAAACAGGGGAGGGGATCAGTATGGAGCTGGAGGGGGCAGGTTCCAGAGTCTTTGGACAGTTAGGATTTGCTCTTTCTCTTCCTGGAAGCCCCTGCTCTTTTGCCCAGGCCCTGAAGCATGAAACCCTCAGCTGGCCTTCTAGAGTGCCTTCCTGAGGCCCCATGCAGCCCAAATTACCTCTAAATCAACAGAATCCTTAGCTGGCGGGGAGGGCTGCTGGCCATCATTCTGCTAATTCTGTTTGGCATCCCCTCCCCTCCCCATCTCACCTCTCCCCCGAAGCCCCCTGCTCTGGGGCAGCCCCTCTCATTCAAGGAGCCAGCCTCCACAGGGCAAGGACACCAGTCCAGGGAGGGCAAGAGCCCACCAGCCCGCCCTCCTGTCCCCTCCCCACCTCTCTTCCTGCTCTCCAGATCTGCTGTAACTGACATTTTCCATCTGACAGATTCTGTTTTCCCTGCCTCCGGTTGCCAGGGCAACAAGCAGAGAGGACCGCAGCCAGGGAGCCGTTAGCTGCCTTTTTAAGGCGCCCCGGACGTAAACAGCACTTTCTATAATGGGAGCCCGGCACAGAGGTTTAAAACAGCAGGACGATGTAGAAGAGGAGGCTGCAGCGGAAGGGGCCCAGCAGTTAATGGAGAGAGAAGGCAGAAGGAAAGACCCCAGAGAGCCTCGCATTGCTCTGGACCCAACCCGCCGCCTCCCTGAAAGCTCTGATTTTCTCTCCAGTGTGTAAAAAAGCCGCCAACTGGCCCGGGGCCCCACCAGCCTCCACCAGACCTGGCCCACGTCACATCCAAAGCCTCCTGTAAGGCCAGAGATCTCAGATCTCTGCAGCCAGGACTCAGCCAGGTGACCCCACTGAGGCTCAGGGGTGCTGGGAGGACTGAAACCTCCTTGAGGTAAAATTCTCCCGGAGGGGTGGGAGCAGCTGGAGGCGTGGGGACATATGGGCCAATCTTGGGGACAGGTTATGGAGGTTCTTGTTTCTTGAGGACACTTGCCTCCCAGGAAGAGGGGAGCAGAGATACTGGAGTTGAAAACAGCTGGAGCTTAAGGCAGATGGGAGGTGGCCTCTGCTCTCAGGGAACTTGGTGGTGTCAGGTGGACGGAGCTACTGGACACTCATCTGTGGACCCTCCCAAAGCTGTTGGTCCCTCACACGGCCTGAGTATGGCGGGGACGGGGTACTAGACATGCAGGCGGGGGCCACAGACGCAGCGGGAATCACACCGTGTCTATCAGGAAGCCCCCACAAGCACCGTCCCTGGCGTTTCCCTCTCTCTCACTCTGCCATCGCTGCCCCCAGGCCAGTGAGCGGTGGCTTGACTGTCTACTGCCCCCCCACCCGTCTCCACCAGACCTGGCTGTGTCACACCTAAGCCTCTGTCTACCAGACTCCTGATGCCACAGGCGTCACTCCTCAGCACAGGTGATGCCCCTGCACCCCCACATCTGCCCTGTGATGCGTAATGGTTACCATGGATACCTCCATCCCCACATTTGCCCTGTGATGCACAACGGTTGCCATGGATAATGGGTTCTTGGCCACTTGTTTGCCCAGGTTTAAACATATCATGAACCACATCTCTGTCCTGTTTCAGGGACTGCTGATGCCCCCGCCTCTCCCCTGAGCTCCAGGCTTGCAATCTCACCGCCCTCGGCACCTTCAGCCACGGATGACCCCCTGGTCTGTCTCGCTCCGTGGACTCAGAGCTGAATTGTCCTCTCCCAACGGGCTCCTCCCCCACAGCCCTGACTCAAAGCCCTTCCCTCGGCCTTGGCACAGGGGCTCTATCCATTTGCACTTTGGAGTCTACCTCCTAAGAGCTCCGACCCCTCCTCCCAACCCCTCACCTGACCAGCCCAGGCTTCCTGGGTTATTGCTCCTCCCTCCTCATCAGTCCCTATCTGCATGTGTGTCCTCATCTGCTGGGCTGTTGTCCTCAGAGGGATCTTCTGTCCCCCATCCCACCTTCGGTCTGGGCACAGTCCTGTTGCCCCCACAGTCTGAGGACTCCTTGACCACTGAGATTTTGCCTCTAACCCTCAGCACCTGGCATGGTCTTTTGCATACAGTAGGTGCTCAGGAAATGTTGCCTTGTCCTGGCGGTGGGCCCTCCTGGGATAGAGAGGACCCTAGGAGCATGCAGCAGCACCCTGATCCACGCCTGCCCAGCAGCTGCAACCACAGGCAGGATGACACTCGCACGAGGAGCAAACTGCTCAGCCAGGAGGAAGACCCCATTTCAAATGGCTCCCTTGAGAGTCACTTAAAGGATCTTAAAGGATAAAAAAATCAGTTCAACTCTGGTTAACAATAACAAGTATAGGGAAGAAAACGAGATGCTGTTCCTGGTCCCACAGCACCGACAGCCCTCTCTGACACTGTTTATAAAGCGTACAGTACAGGACACACCTTTAAATGGCTCCTTCACAGCTCCAGGCAGCGCGTGCTGAGAGTGGGCATTTGAGGGAATGAATGGGATTGTCAGGGCCACGCCACAGAGGAGGGAGCCCGGCAGCTGAGACTGGTGATACCCAGAGGGCAAAGCTTGGGCATGGGGCAGCCATGGTGCTGGCCAGAGGGAAGTCTGTGCCCAGAGGAACAGGATGACTCCTGCCCAAGTTCAGGTACAGAACAGCAGGCGTGAAGAGGGAGAGGGAAGTTGCCTTTGGAGACAGGTGGGGAGGCCCTGGGTGCCAGCCTGGATGTCCCGGAGCCCGGGAGGTGATATTTGAGAAAAATCTAATTTGTTCACATCAGAGGAGACAGCAGGGCCTGCGGGAAGATGGGTGGGTGCAGATGGGAAGGGAGAGACCAAGATGGCAGTGGCCGTGTAAGGCAGAGGGCTTGAGGGCAACTTAGTCTTTTTCAAAGACTTTTAATATGCAGTTTTCACTAAAGCAAGCAAACGAAACCTCAGTACAGTTGTAACGGGACTGTCCAGAGACAGAGGGGCTGAGCAAGGGGAGAGGAGGGGGCCGGGTGCACATGCGAACTGGGCAGGGGCCAGGGGCTTTGCAAAGGATGGACCACCCAGACAGGCACTGGGGAATCCCAGGATGGTGGAGCTGGAGCAGCCCAGGTCTCACCCACCCTGCCCGGGGCTCCAGCGCCCTCCCTGGATCTTCCTCTTGACCGTGGTGTCAAGATGTGTGCACCGACTGCCATCCAGCTGTGCCAGGACAGTGGGACAGGTTGCCAAGAGACCAGGGAGGACACCAGAGATGGGATATGAGACACAGCGTTCATTGAGAAATGCTCAAGAGGAGGTCTAAGGGCCACGGCTGGACAGGTGTGTCCCTGCTGCACAGAGCACCTGCACCTCCCGGCCAGGAAGGAGTACCTCTGCACTCCCACTGCACGCTCTGCCCAGGGCAGCCAGCTGGACATGCTCTTCCCTCTCCATTGAGCTCTGATCCACACCAGTTTCCACAGTAAGACAGGTCTTATAGGTTAGGTGACACAAGCAGCTCAGCTTAGCTTGCTTTGTCCCATGGCATGGCCAGCATCCCAAGGAGCAGCTGTCCTAGTGTGCATGCAAGAAAGTTGTTTTCTACAGAGAACACTAATTTCCCCTAATTCCGAGGATACAAGAGAGAAAGCCAGTGTCTTCCAAGATAATATGTATCCGGCCAGGCACAGAGGCACACACCTGTAATCCCAGCAACTCAGGAGGCTGAGGCAGGAAGATTTAAAGTTCAAGGCCAGCCTTGGCAATTTAGTGAAACCCTAAGCAGCTTTGCAAAATCCTGTCTCAAAATAAAAATAAAGAGTGCTGGGGGACAGGGGGTTGTGGCTCAGTGGTAGAACACTTGCCTAGCATGTGTGAGGCACAGGGTTTGCTTTTCAGCACCACATATAAGTAAGTAAAATAAAGGTCCATTGACACATAAAAAATATTTTTAAAATAAAGAATGCTGGGGATGTGGCGCAGTGGTAAAGCATCCCTGGGTTCAATCCCTAGTGCTAAAAAATGAGAGAGAGAGAGAGAGAGAGAGAGAGAGAGAGAGTACACCTAGACATTCTAGCCCAGATCCACTTTTATTATTCCCTTAACTTGGCTAGGGCTTTGGAGCAGAAAGGGACTCAGGGATGTGGTACTTTACCATAGCCCTCTTCTTTAAAGACAACACAATGTGGCCTTCCATGGCAAGAGCCATGGCTCTTGCCTCCTCATTTCTAGGGATTCAGGCCAGGCCTCCTTGTCTCTCTAGGGATTCAGGCCATGCCTCCTTGTCTCTAGGGATTCGAGTCATGCCTAGCCAAGTCCTAGGCAATTGGCAACTGCTCCTGGAGTTCCTGATACCATTGAATAACAGAATGAGAGGATATGGAATTGGTGGCTTGGGGGTACCCAGGAGGTTCTCCAGTTGCCCTCTCCATCAACCTGTCCCTGAGCAAAGGGAGTCTGTCTCAGATCTCGAACCTCTCCTAGCTCAGTGCCACTGACATCTGATGGGACACCCTGGCACAGGGTTGCTCCCTTGAGTGTGTGCTGGGCACTCAGGGTGGTCTTGTGGATACCCAAGAGTACGAAGCAGCCAAAGAGAGACACAGCTCAGAGCCAGCCACAGCATAGGCTTTGAGGAGCTGCCTCTCTACATGATTATGACCCTCAGAGACAGCTTGCCATTCCTTCCAGAAGCAAAGGGAGCCCACCTCAGGAGGCTGGGCCGTCAGCCTCCAGGTGGCAGAGCCCCAGGACCAGGTTACTTGCCCTCGTTTGCCTCATGATTTTGGGCTGCAGCATGCTCTCTGCCCTCCATCTCAGTTGTCCTCACTACAGCCCTGTAAGGTCGGCTGGGGACACACATGTCCCCCTTCCTTTATGTGCATGACACTTAGCCAATTCACTATTAAATGATTATAGAGGGAAACAGGCCCAGAACCAGTAGGTCAGTGGTCCAAGAGACCAGGGGCAGGGCAGATTCGAAAAGGGTGGATAGTAACTTCTGAGTCAGGACTCATCTTGCACAAAGCCATCTTCCAGAAGACATGCTTAAGGATGATGGCCAGGACGACACTGCTAGAGACCATGGCTTGTATCAGGTTCAAGTTTACAAGATAGAATTGAAGTGGGATCAGGAACTAGGCTGAAGAGGCTCTTGGGTTTCAACTTTTCCCAGGACCAGTGTTTCCAGTAGGGAGTGTATGGGGGGTTGAATGGTGCTCTCTACCAAAAAAAAAAAAAAACACAACTATTTCCTTATCTTAATTTCCCAGAACCTGTGAGTGTGACCTTACTGGAAAAAAAGGTCTTTGCTGAGGTAATCATGTTGTGGGTCTTAAGACGAGATCATCCTGGGTTAAGCCGATGGGCCTTAAATCCATTCACAGGTGTCCTTGCAGGAGAGAAGCAGAGGGAGATTGAACGGACAGGAGAGGAGGAGATCGTGTGGCTACCGAGGCAAACACTGGGTGATGCAGCTATAAGCCAAGCAGCATAGTGGCCACCAGAAGCAGTGAGGCACAGAAAGGATTCTCCTCTGGAGCCCCAAGAGGGCACATAACCCTGCTAGATTCCAGAATGTACCTCCAGAATTGTGAAAGAATAAGCTTCTATTGTCTTAAGCCACCAAAGTTGTGCTAACTCGTTATAGCAGCCACAGGACACTAATACAGGCTAAACTAAGATGCGGGGGGGAGGAGGGGATGGGCTTTCGTTGATGGGCTCCTCCACCCCCACATATGCAGGGTAGGTCTCCCTCACCTCCAAGGACTGCTGAGGAGTCAGTCAGCCTCTGGGCTTGCCCAAGGTCACACAGTTGATGAGCTCATAGTCAGGGCCAGAGTCCAGATGCCCTTACCCTAGGCCTGGTCTTCTCTGCACAAGCTCCAGGAGGCTGGAAGGGCTCCAGGCAACCGGGAACTGTGTCCTACCACACGACTCCCACTATGTAGTCCCTATACAGGCTCTGCTCCTCAGGATTTACTCCAATTTTCATCAGTCAAGACCCAAAAGAAACCTCTTTCTTTTAAAAAGAATCTGCTGGAAGCCGGGCAAGGTGGCGCATGCCTGTAATCCCAGCACTTTGGGAGGATGAGACAGGAGAATCGCAAGTTCAAAGCCAGCCTCAGCAACAGTGAGGCACTAAGCAACTCAGTGAGACCCTGACTCTACATAAAACACAAAATAGGACTGTGGATGTGGCTCAGTGGCCGAGTACCCCTGAGTTCAATCCCCGGTACCAAAAAAAAAAAAAAAAAGAATCTACTGGAAAAGAAAATGGCAGGAACTTATTTCTCAAGTTCTAGAAATATTCTACTCCTCTTATTTCTCAAAACTTATTTCTCAAGTTCTAGAAATATTCTACTCCTCTTCCCTGGCCCCTCTGCTGTGGCCACCCCTGCATAGCTCCACTGAGGCCACATATGAGACTGGGGCACCCCAGAACTCTTGGGGATGCCTTGGAGAAGGGTGAAGAAATACATGCGGAGGATCCAGGGCATACATGAGGATTCAAAGGAGAGGAGTCCACACTCTCAGGCTGTCATCAGTGGAGCAGATTTGCTGTAATCAAGCAGCACCCTCAAAGCCCAGAGTCCAGGACCAGGCCAACTGGCCCCCAGAGAGGCAGTCCTCTCTGCTGTCCAGAGCACACCTTGGGGCACCTTCATCCCCGGGCACCGCCAGTCTCACCACCAGCACCCGCTCTTTCTTCCTTTCCTGGATCACAGAGCACTGGCTGGCCAGCTCCATCCCCGTGGGTTAGATCAAATTAATTGCCTTTGTTATGGTAATTGTGCCAGTGTCAAGAAGCAGATTCCTGCATGTTGCTAAAAATACAATCACATGACTCATGCAGCTTCTGACATCCATAAAGGAAAGCGCACCACATGGCCTTTCTGCTCCTTGGAGCCAAGCCAGGGTGCCAGGGCCTGCCGAGGAGCTCGCTCTCAGCTGCAGGAGAGAGAAGAACCTGGACCCCGGGTTCCCTGCCATCCCAGGCTCCAGCTTCAGGGCTCACACTGCAGCGGCTCCCAGGCTGTCCCCATCAGCTCTTCAGTTTTGGGGCATTATCTTGTGAAAGGCTGAGATGTGGGTTCTTGTATGGGGACTTTGCATCCCAGCACCCAGGGAGGGAGGGCAGGCTGCTAGAGCAATCCACTGGTGAGGGCACCAGCCTCAGCCAAGATGGGCCTGATGGGCTCATCCCACCCCTGCCAGCCTGATGCTCCACAGGGTCTTAACCTGGGAAGGCCCTATGGGGTCCTCCACGCTCTGAGGTTGGACTCAGTTGGCTTCAAGGATAGATCCCGGGTTAGAGGCAGCATGTGCTGACGGTGACAATCTGGACTCTGGGCAGATCTGGCTCAGGTAAGCTGTGCTTCCTGTGGTCCACTAGGGACATCAACAGACGTGTCCCCCCGACCCCAGCATGATGGGAGGGTGAAGGAAGACCGTCAGCCCAGTGCCTGGCCCAGGGTCAGGCTCAGTGTCACTGTTGATTGGTACATATTGGTAATGATTACCGTATTCATGTTCCCCAGTTCAGAGATGTTCTAGCCAGGCAGGGCCGCACTCTGCTCTCCTAGATGTGGGGACCACACCTGCCCATCCTCCCCCCTCATCTGTGTCTCCAGCTCCTCTCTTTCCCGAGCATCTCCAAGTTGAGAAAGTCGTGAAGATCAAACACTCCTGGGGAGCAGCAGCGGAGAAAGGACAGCCTTCAAGAGACCCTTCCAAGCAGACCAGCCCTCCTTTAAATGGGGGTCCTTTCCTGGTTACCTGCTGGGTCTTCTTGCACTTTCCTGCTGGGTGCCCAGCCAGAGGGAATGGGAATGGATGCGTGGAGGGGGGAAGGCCAGCAGACATGGAGCTGTACTCAGAGTCCTTCTCAGGTTCCCAAGGAAATCTGATCACTTTGGCTGGAGCCCAGGGACTAGACATCACTCCACATGCATGAAAAGCATCAGCTGCCCGCCACCACCTCCTTCTTCCTGAGGTGTCCCCTCTTCAAATGCCCAGCCTCCCTCAAATCACACCCAGCTGCATTCAGTGTGGAGGGGAGAATCTGGAGAGAGTTCTCGGGCTGAGTGGGACTGGATCCAGTGACCCTGACGTCACCCCACACAGTGGGGTCTCTGGGGTGCCTTTCATCCGTTCTGAAAAGTGGTCTCAAGTTCCCGCTGCATTCATGATGCTGCATTCAGGCCACGTTGGATGGGGAGACAAAAGACCATGCACCAGTCACCCCACTTCTGACCTGAGCAACAGCACAAAGTAGCAGAGACAGTGAGTTAAAGAAGGCAGACATCAGGTCCCTGGAAGGCATGGCTGCAGGGCACATTTGGTCCTCAATGTGAACCTGAAAAAGCAGAGACTCTCCTGGGCATCCGCAAGGGTGGCCCTGGGCGCCAGATGGCGAGCTTGTCACCTGGCTGGTGTCCATGCTGGAGGAAGCTCTACATGCTCAGCCACTGGAGTCCGTCACTGAATACTTGGATCCTGTGGGTCATGGAATCCTGGTTGGGTCGTCAGGGCCAGCAGAGTCCAGGGTACCAGCAACAACATAGGAGCCAGGAGCAGGACCCTACCAGGGGACTGGGCTTTGGGACAGGAGGTGTCTATGGGCTGTGCCTGGAGATGCCACCTGAGCTTTCTTTACCCCAATGGTGTGTGACTTCTGAGGCTGGATGATAAAGGCAGTGCAGTCTCCACCTTGTTTTGCCTCCTTCTTGGAGAGGCTGGCCATATTGCGAGATGCTGGAGAGCCTTGTGAAGTCCATGTGGGAGGAAATGAGGCCCCAGGCCAACAGCCAAAACTCCTGGGCCTCAGGAATGAGCCTTCTGGGGAGCAAACTCTCCAAACCCAGCCAAGCCTATGGATGCGTCTGTCCCGGCTGGCAACCAGACAGCAGCCTAGTGGGGGGCCCGTCTAGAACCTCCCAGCCAAGGGGCTCCAGGACTTCCTGAGTCACAGAAACTGCGAGATAACAAATGCTTGGGGAAAATCGCTCACGTGGCTTGGCGGTCTGACTCAGGGAGATGCGTCCTGAGTCTGCTGGGTCCCTGACACCAGCAAGCAGCGCTGGCCTGGCTGAGTTTCCCCTCTGTAGTTCTTTTCCGCACACCAGCCTTGACCTTCCCTTCCAGCCTCTGTCCCTGCCTCTGCTCTCCATCACTGTGATTCCCTCTATTCAGGGATGCGTAGAGATGTTTATTAAAGGCTGATGTCATTTTTTTAATGTCATAATCACCTTTTAATTATACATAGGTGGGGGCTGGGAGAGGTGAAGGATGGAGGGCGGGTAGCAGCAGAGATTCTCAGAAGGACAAATACCCCCCAAAATATTTTGTCTGTTTCTGAAAGTGTAAAATGGAGGCAGCACAGGTGTCCAGACTCCTCACTGTCAATGCTGAGCCGCATCCCCTGAGCACAGCCCTCCTCGGGCAGGAGTGCTCCCAGGAGCTCATGCGGTACAGGAGCGGCTACACCACGCACTTTCGCTTGGGGACCGGCAGCCTGCCTCCTGCCCCCTCTTTGTTCTCTGTGTCAGCGTCCACAGCTGGGAAGGTCCCCTTTGCCCTAGATGAATGGCCAGTCCCCAGGCTTGAGGTCCCGGCAGTTGGACTGACAGCTCCCTGATCCTTCCAAACATACCAGGAGATGCTCAAAAGGAGGTATTAGCATCAAGCCATGTTGAAGGGCGAAATCGCCAGGCAGAGGTCTGGCTGAGTGTGATCTGCACCCCTAGAGCCACCACACAGGCACCCCTACATGAGCCCTGGGCTCAGCTCATCCCCCACCTCTGCCCAGCCCAGTGCTGCTGCATATGGGGCGGGGTGGGGAGAAGAGGCTGTAATTAAACCCGTGAGTCACAGAGGGCAACATCCCAGTTCCAAAGTGGCCACTCCTAACTTGGGAGTTAAGTACAACTTTTTTCATTAAAGTAGCAGACGCTTAGAATCCTGTTTTTATCTTATCATCTGCTCAGATAGGCTCTGCCCTCCTGCCTCTCTGGGGGAGATGGCTGGAATAATGACCTCCCCCCGTTAGTTGGTGCCCACCTGTACCCACACCCTTGAGGACCCCCTCCTGCACTGATTCCGGGCCTGGCATGTCCTAGGCTTTGACAATGAGAGAGCAACTGGGACAAGATCAGAGGCTTATCAGGTGCCTGTGCACTTGGCAGCCCCAAGGCCACCATGGGAGGAGCTCGACTGGCCTTCTGGAGGACAAGAGCGGCGGGGAGCGGAGACCCCGACCAACCCCCCTGCCACCCGCCAGAGTCCAGGTGAGGCCTTCCCAGGCCCCAGCTCCCATCGAGCCACCAACTGCACCTGCGGATCAGATGGGCCTGGCTGATCCATGGAAAACAGAAATACCAAATGCTGCTTCAAGCCTTAGTTCACTATTGATACACCTTGCAGCCTATACCATGCCATGGGTTGCTAGAGAACTGAGACTGTGTTTGACTGAAAATTGTATCGTCGTGCCTGGAATGTCACACGTGTGCATGTGCCCTGAATGCATGTGTGGACATGGCTGGTGTGTGCACACCTGTTCCTGCCTGCATGTGTGTGCACATGCATCCCATGACCATGCACGCACACACACACCCGAGTACACACGTCTGTCACGTCACGTGCCTTCTAAATGAGTCATGGATGCATGAATGTCAAGTCACCTTCTGAAGCTTCCTGCTGGGAAATTCCATCACACCGTCAGCACCTGGCAGGTGCAGGGGAAGCGCTGGACATTTCCTCAGTTAGTTGGGCCATGAGACCATAGGCGATCCCTGGGTCTCAGGGCAGCAGGACAGGCCCCATCACGGCACAGCACTTATGGTGTCATCTGCAGGGGCCACCGCTGTCCACCCAGTAGACGCTCCTGCTGGCTGGGCTAGTTCCTTGTGGCAGCATGGGCGATGCCTGTGCCGTGGTCCAAGCCTGAGGAACAGCACTCACTGGCCCACACCACCAGGGTTCTGAGTCCCCACCTCACAGGGAGAGCATCTCAGAGCTCACGCTCCCCAAGGTCAGGAGCTGGGGATGTGCAGGTCAGACAGAAGCCACTCCCAGGTCTGCAGCTGCACCCAGGCTTTGTCAGGGTTCTTTGCAGTACTGGAGATGGAACCCAGGCCCAGCAAGTGTCCTGCCACTGAATTACACCCCGGCTCCTGTACCCAGGACTTATGCCTCCAGACTGGTGGCCAAGGTCACATGAGTCTCCCTCCCAAACACCCAGGACCCTGAATGACTCAACTTCTCTCTCAGCCCTGAAGGCCAAATCCAGTTCCCTGAGAACTGGTCAGCAGCCTCTGACTTCAGCAAGGTGTGCCCTGGCAGGCTGCCGTAGGCTGGTCTAACTGTAAGCTCCCAGGGCTGATCTGACAACAGACACAAAAGCTTGAGCGTCATCCCCACCGACAGAGCACTTTCCCCAATTTATTCTCAAATATACAACATTTAAAGATACTACTTCAGTTTTGTTTATAGTAACAGAAGTTCCTGGGAGCATCTGAATCTCTATGTCCCAAGGAGAGCAAGACCCAAATACCAAGGGAATGAAGTGAAAGCTGGTCTACACCTGTAACCCCAGCTGCTTGGAAGGCTGAGGCAGGAGGACATTGAACGGCAGGTTTGAGGCCAGCCTCAGCTGCTTAGCGAGACGCTATCTTAAAATGAAAATCCAAAAGGCCTGAGGATGGCCTAGGGTGTAGCTCAGTGGTAGAATGCTTGCCTAACATGTGTGAGGCCCTGGGTTCAATCCACAGCACCACATAAAAAAAGATAAATAAATAAAATAAAGGCATTGTGTCCATCTACAACTGAAAAAAAATATTTGAAAGAAAAGGGATGGGGGGGCTGGGATTGTGGCGCAGTGGTGGCGTGCTTGCCTAGCATGCGTGAGGCACTGGGTTCGATCCTCAGCACCACATAAAAATAAAATAAAGATGTTCTGTCCACCTGCAACTAAAAAAATAAATAAATATTAAAAAAAAAAAAAAAAAAAAAGAAAAGGGATGGGGTGTTGTGCAGTGGTTAAGCATCCCTGGGTTCCATCCCTAACCCAAATAAATAAAAAGAGAAAGAGGTTGCTTTGTTTGGGGGCCAGTTAGAATACACGTATTTTTCAGATCAAAATAAAATACTCAAGTATTACCTATAATGATTTTTATTTAGTTGCATACTTCAAATATAATAATAATAACAATTTAGAAACATTGCTTTCTTCAACCCATATATCTATCTTGTGAAATAACCTCTTCTTATTCATCTTCGACCAAGAGTCCCTTGTTACTACTAGCTTGACTTTTGGGTCTTTGCAGGATTTCAGAATTTGCCGTTGCACTGAACATTCCCTCCTGGCCCCGGGACGATCCACTTCCTACCGGAATGTGTTTCTATGGGCTCTGTTCCTCCCTCCACCCCACAGGGAGGTATTCACAATTTCTGTGAGGTAGCTGCTCACTGTGCTGCATTTTAAAGTGGTAGTTAAAGCAGGAGAGATACAACAGCATTGATTGAAATCTCATAGAGCAAATGTAAAGTAATTCCTATTTTCTAAGGGAACTTTTTTTTTCATAGTTTATTTGTTCTATTTAAGTTTACATGATATCAGAGTACAATTTGATTCATTGTACACAAATGGAGGATAACATTTCATTTCTCTGGTTCTATGTGATATAAAATCACAACATATATGCAGTCATACATAAAGCTAGGGCTATGATAACCATCATATTCCACCACCTTTACTGTCCCCATGCCCCCTACCCTCTTACACCCCTGTGAACAGAGTTCCTCCATTCTCTAAGGGAACTTTTAAAAATTCCTGCCTTAAGTCAGATGTGGCGGTGCAAGCCTGTAATCCCAGAAACTTGAGGCTAAGGCAGGAGGATCACAAGTTTGAGTCCTGCAAGATGCTGTTGGAAAATTTTTTTTTAAACTAAAATAAGGACTGGGGATGTGGCTCAATGGTTCAATCTCCAGGACTGGAGAAAAACAGTATATGTGTGATTGTGTGTAAAATCATACCCAATAAATGTCTACGGTAAATTTCCCTCAATTGTATGATGGTTTATATCATGGAGATGGTGTAACATTTAAAAAGAACAAGATAGAGCCGGGCGCGGTGGCGCACACCTGTAATCCCAGCACTTTGGGAGGCTGAGACAGGAGGATTGCAAGTTCAAAGCCAGCCTCAGCAACAGCGAGGTGCTAAGCAATTCAGTGAGACCCTGTCTCTACATAAAACACAAAATAAGGCTGAGGATGTGGCTCAGTGGTCAAGTGCCTCTGAGTTCAATCCCAGTTTAAAAAACAAAAACCAAAAACACAGACCAAGATCATGAACACAGAAAGACATCTGCAAAATATTTCTAAATCAAAAAAACACAATTGCAGAACAAGATATGCAGTATGATCCTATTTTAAAATGTTTATTAATGTTATTATTCACATAAATGGTGTAGATTAAATGCATGAAATCATTAACAGTTCTTTTATTTTCTTCCTCTTCATCTTTCTCCTCCTCCTTCTCCTCTTTCTCCTTCTTCTTCATCTTTGGTGCTGGGGATAGAACTCAGGCCCTCTTGCCCACTGACCACGTATCCTACCAATGAGCTATGCCTTAGCCCCCATGAACAGTTCTTACCGAGACAAGCAGGATGAGAAAAACTTTTTACTTTTTGACTTTACACCTCGCTGTTATTCTAAAATTTTTGAATCATTAAATGTGCATTCCCTTTTTAAAAGGAAAAAAATTTAAAGAAATTATTATGCCAATTCTAAAATTACCAGCCACAAACAGCACATCAGATTTATACAATAGATGGCATAGTGCTTAACAGGTGTGACTGAATAAGTAGTCGTGTCGTTGAGACAGTGCCTACTTCATCCACGGGAAATCAGGTGGATGCCTGAAACCAGAGGTCGATCCTTTCTATAAACCAAAGGAGCCAGTGAAGACCCTGGACTCATTCTCAGGAAGCAGGTATTTCCATTGTGAGCCTCTGGACTAATCCGTGAGGACACACAGAACTCAGGGACTAGCAGGGGCCTCCTGGGGGTGTCATGAAACCCACAGTCACATTCCCGTGTGACAATCCCACATACCCACCAAGGATCCCTGCTCCGCTGCTCAGGATGTGCTAAATTATGCTGTTGTAACAAACACCTCCCCAAACCAGTGACTTAACCACAAAGGCTCAGAGGACAGACTCGCTCACAGATAACCGGTCCTCTCACGGAGAACTAGAGACTACTTCTTCATGAGCCAACATCAAAGAGCTGTCCAGGCAGTGGGATTTGAACAGATGGGCCATGGCTCCCGAGAGAAGAGAGACTGGGGGTAACCCTGTGCTATGCTTCTTGGCTTCCGGAGGCATCTGCTAATTCATAAACAGTGTGCACAGGGGCAGAGGGTTAGCAGACAGCAGGGCGTGATAGAGGGGCCGAGCACTACTCCAGCCATGTTGGAGGCTGGAGGCCAAAAGCTAGAATTTGGAGCTATTTAGGGAGCTAGGACTTAAGAAATTGAGAGAGAAAAGAAGGAAGCCCAGGGAAGTTAGACACGCTGGGCTATTTCTGCTCTCGAGACTCCCCGTGGTTTAGCGGTGACACAGGCCAAGAGGAGGAGAGGTGGGGACAGACACAATCCTTGAAGAGATAATGACTGAGAATTCTCAAAACTGACAAAAGACATCAAGATACAGATTCAAGAAGCACTGAGAACCCCAAGCAGGACTGACACACATGAAGTATGTGGGGGCCTCAAATGTTCCAACCTCCTGCCTCAGCCTCCTGAGTAGCTGGGAGTAGAGGTGTGTTCCACCAGGGCCAGCCATATTGGATTTTTTTAAAAAATTTAAACTGTATATTCCTTATAACATCACAGATATACTGGAAGTAAAAGGATGGAAACAACACAGGTTTATTTGTGGCTCATGTAAGGAGCACCAGAAAGAGTTGGTCACAGTGGTGTACACCTGTAATCCCAGCTACATGGGAGGTCGAGGCAGGAGGATAGTGAGTTCAAGTCCAGCTTCAGCAATTTAGCAAGACCCTGTCTCAAAATAAAAAAAAGAACAAAGGCTGTGGATGTGGCTCAGTAGTAGAGCAGCCCTATGTTCAACTTCCAGTATACCCCCCCAAAAAACAGTTGGAGAAGCAGGCAGAGTGGGTGACTTTAGGGTATGAACTGGCCTTGCTCCCACAATGTTGGCAAATCCCACCCAGGAGACTCAATGCTTCAGGATGGGGCGGGAATCACCTTCTCCATCTCTTTGCCAAAGCACATCACATGACCTGTCCTACCTCAAGGGAGCATGCAAGCACAGAGGAACCCGCTCGTTACCACGGTGACGAGAGGGCAGCACTCAGACAAGGTCATGACCTCATCCATGCCTGGACCACATTTTGGACACTTTCTCAGGGCCACGGAGCACCTGGACCAATCTCCAGCCATTGACCCTTGACTCTGTGGTCACCCACCTGTTGGAGGTCAAGGGCCTTACTTGGTCTAACTTTGTCAAGGTTCCACCAGGGTTTCAGATCTGGTCTAATGCCCCTGTGGAAGATTCCATGTGGTTTAGAACTTCAGAAGCGGCATGAGGTAGACGGGGAAGCATGTGTATACCAGGAGATCACCTCGGCCTCACGGTGCAGACCTAGGAGTTGTCCAGGTCGTTCATTAGCCCGGGGCTGCCTGACAAACCAACCCTACCTTGGAGTGTACAATCACCACTTTACTACGCCCAGCTGAGGGCTGCAAATTTGACGGAGCACAGTATCTACGTGTCCTTTGACATCTGTGGCCTCTGCTGGAAAGATACAAATGTACAGAAGAGGCACCAGAGAGAGTCGGCAGGTGTGGTCCCGATCCCCATTCTGAGCAGGGCCTCGACACCACAGAGCTGTGGGAGGAAGGGGACCCCAGGCCAACTCCCCGAGGCCCATGCCCCTGCTGACCTCCCCTCCGCCCCGAGGAGCAGCCAGGGGTTCTCGGTGCCCGTAGGACAGCCCTGCTGCCCTGAGACAGCCCTGCCCGCTGGCCTCACCCTCCTTGCACTCCCGTTCACAACCACACACACTCCTGCCTTCTCACACACTGACACGTGCACCCACAGCCACACAAACGTGCATTTGCACACAGACACGGACACACGCGCATGGTCACACACACTCCAACGTGGTCCACACTCGCTGGCCACACGCTTGCTCACGCGTGTGCACACCTTCCCAGCAGACATGACGGAGCCTCTTGCCCCATGGACTCGGGAGCTTCTCCCAGATCACAGGCCGAGCAGGAGAGCGAGGCTGGCTTCTCCATCGCCCAATTAGCGTGTTTATGAGGCTGGGAGGGGAGGAGGCGCTGCTGGAATCTCCCAGGGACGCTCGTTAGCGAAGGGCTCGCCCTCTCCTCCCCATCCTGTGCCAGGAGGACGCCCGCCGGGGAGAAGGCAGGTCGGGGGAAGGTCACCACCCCTGCCATCCTCCCCAGGAAGGACAGTGCTCAGGAGTCTGGGCTGGCACCCGCCTGGCACCCCACTACACCTCCGGCTTCTCTGCTACCACTCTGGACGATGGACATTTGAGTGGCATTTTGGGGGGATCATTTCACAGACGGTCAACACAAGCATGTCAACATGCTGTCGTCAAAAGGCACATTTTCTGTTATCACACAAAAAGAGATGATGGTCTGGGAACTGTGAGGGGCACACAGCAGCTTTTCCAGTGTGGAAATGGCTTCTGAGGCCCAGGGAGCAGGCAGAGAGCAGCGAGCGGGAGGCCCGAGTCGGGGAGTGGCCGAGTGGAAGAGCCAGCACTGGGGTGGCGCCTGGTCTCCCCTGGCCGCACCCCAGGGCCCTGCAGCGCCCAGCAGAACCAGAGCTGCCCTCTCCTGCCTCCCCCTCCAGCAGTCTCCAGGAAGGTCCTGTTGCCATGGGAACATTCCTCCAGTTCTTCTCTGCAGAAGAAGAATTTTCTCCACTTCCCGGCCCACATGGCTGGAGCACGTCCTTCTGAAGACCGAACACCACCCCCTCACTGGGGCCAAATCTGTGTACTGAAAAGCAGGCCAGGGCACCTGGCCCATAAGAGATGGCTGTCAAGCCAGAGATGGCGAGAGAGACAAGCCCTAGAGCAGGCTTGCAAGCTGATGATCAGTAGGATCCTTCTGAAGACTCTAAGAGATGGCAGGTGGGAAAGGGCTGAGGCCATTCACTTCTACACCACCAGCGTCATCCAGGACCAGGCTCTGCTGGATGCTAGGAAGGCAGAGATGCTTCCAGTACTTTCCACAGGGGCCGCAGAGTCCAAAGGGGGGCAGGCACTGGTGAAATCAATATCAGTAAGTGATAAGAAAAATGATAGTTCAGGTGAGTTGAAGGAGCTCACGGGAGGTAGAGGATACAGGAAGGTGACCTGGAGGCTGGGCTTTGATATGTGACCAGGAGCTTGCCAGGCCAACAACGGGGAGTGTGGGCACTCTGGGCTGAGGAGCATGAGTAAGGGGTGGAGCCACAGGACACAAAACTACATCATGAGAACGACAGGTCGGATAGGACCATCCATAGCCCGAGGTGCCACGGGTTGGAAGCCAGGCACACCCTGTGGAATCTGCTTTTGACTTGGATGCAGTGAAAAGAACCCAGCTGGGCATTTGGGCAGGACAGAGTAGGATGCCAGGCAGGAAGCTGGGCCCAGGCAAGAGGAGAAACCTGAGCTGGGGCCCACATTGGGCAGAAGATTAGAATGAAAGGGAAGGGCCCAGGCCAGCTCCCAACCCAGGGACAGAGTTGAGAGATAACCTTGACTAAGTTGGGGAGCAGAGGGGGGCAGGTCTGGGGCATGGAAACCAGGTCAGGTGGGGTCACACTGAGGAGGAGGGACCACTTGGCATCAGAAAGGTAGGGTGGCCTAGAATCAGGTGCAGGAGCTTAAATCCAGGTGCAGCTGAGTCTCAGCTGTGTGGTCCTGGGAAGAGTGCTGAACCTCTCTGAGACTGTTTCCTCTTCTGTAAAATAACCCCTACTGACTGGGTCCTTAGGAGGATTCATCGAGGTCAGTGCACCCCACACAATGTTCCAGAGTCCCAGGCCTGGGTCCTCCTGCAGCCCTGGCTGGTTCAGAGGACCGTGCTGTGTGTGGAGCACCCTTTATCAGGCCCCCAGGGCCACATGGCCCCTGCAGGGTGAAGACTACCTTGTCGGGTTGCCCTCCTCCACATACCCACACCAACAGGGCAGGCAAAGCACAGGTAAAACGCACCTCGCGAGACGCAACAAAGTCACAAGTAGAGATGCTGCGCCACCGGGAAATGGCACCACACAGGGGATCCAGGTTCCCCACCCCACACACATCCTCCAGGAACTTCACCCAGGTGAGTGGGACGATGGGGGAAGGAGTCCTAGTTAACCTCTGACCTCCCTCCGGCTGGCGGCTCGCCCATTTCACCATGTCCACCGCCTCCCTGTGTCGGGGAAGGACAGGCTGCCTGACTGCTGGCTTCGCCTTTGGGAACCGCAGACATTGGGCCTGCCCAGGAAATCCTCCATGGCCCAGACCTAGGACACAACGTGCCTGCCACCGTTCCCGTGGTCTCCCACCCCTGGCTCCTCTGGATATACACGGGAACCAACGCAGTCGGGAAGTCGGGGACCAAGCTGGGAGCCGCCAGCCCAGGAAGCAGGGAGACGAGGGTCGGAACTCCCTTGGGGGCCGTCCCTCTGCACGCCCAGCCCTCCACCCGCTGTGCACCTGCCCTTCTCAGACAGCGGTGCGGGACTCACCTGAGTGAGCATCTGGCCCCCTCACTTGTCCTTTCCCCGCACGAGGCTCTGCCTTGCCCATGCGGATGGGGCATTAATCCTGGCTCAGGTGTGCTATCGACCCAGAGTGATATGACTTCTTGGGGACAGAAGCCGTCTTCCCAGCTTCCCGACTCTCTGGACATGGCGTGGACTTTGTGCATGGTGGCTGTCAACCAACCAGGGCCTCCCTACTCCTTGCTCTGCCTTGGAGAGGTTTGAGAAAATGACCTCCCTTGACATTCAAGTGCCCCTCAGCCAGCAGTGACCAGCACTTCACACAGAGCAATTAGGAGGAACTCTGGTGCAGAGTTTTCCAGCAGGCTCTGAGCCCCGCCCAGAGGCTGGCTGTGATCGTACTCCTGATCTCCTCCTCACGTGCGTGGCGGAGTGCCTGGCACACAGGCGACCCACAGGGTCTTGTGAGTGAACAAATGATGCTTTCAAGTTTTCGAATCCACCTCTGGAGCAGTCTCAGTTCTCCCTAGTGGCCAGGATCCCTTTGCAAGGAACGTGGAGCCTGATAGGAAGACCCTCAGCCAAGACCTGATGGAGCTGTCATGGCCACTGGAGAGCTAAACAGTGACCGGGATGGAACCTGAGCAGGGCGTGCCCAGGCACCAGGAAGCAGGCGTGCCGGTGTGGCTGATCACCAAGGCTGGCAGCTGAATGCACAAAACAGAGACTGGGGGGACAGAGGCATAAAGGCTAAAATTCAAACTTGAATCCCAAGGGAGTAGAGGGGGCTAGGGTCACTCCTACAGGGTGAGGGGTAGTGCCCTTGGGAGCATTCCAATGGAGCTCAGTCAGGCTGTGGCCCCTCCTCACTGCCCCAGCACATGCGGAACCACCCAGGGAGCAAGGGCTCTCTCTATCCAGGGATTCCTAAATCCCATGAACACCTGGGATCATCTGCACCTCCATCCCTACCCCCACAACCAGGACAGGACCCCCACAACCAGGAAAGCCCCCTGCCCACAGCCCCACCCTGGGCAGCTAGGTCCCTTCTTCACCCAGCACAGGGACATGTGGCTTGACAGGATTTTTGTGTTTTTGCTAGATACACAGAAGGTCTGAAGGATTCAGTTTGAACACCACAACTGTATAAAATTCACGTTCTGCAGGTAGAACTGACTAACAGCAGGACAGTCCCAGAAGTCCAGATGGACGGTCCTGGACAGACACGTAGGTTGCACCTGGCCCCAAGTGCCCACCCTTCTGCCTCACCCTTGACAGTGGTCATTACAGGGCGGTTGTGGGGGCTCCAGATGCAGAGTCCCGGCCGCTGTCTTGCTTTGGCATCCTGGAGCCTGTGCCAGGAGCAGCCCCGAGGAAGAGGAGGAGAACCGAGCCCCCACCGCCATCCAAGAAAAAAGGGTGCAAATAAAACACCAAACTCTTCCTGCCGCACACACCCTTGCTCCAAATGGGAGCCTGGGTCCCCTGACAAATTACCCTATTTGAAAATAAAGGGGGAAACTCTTAGTGATGGGAAACCAAGACTTATTTTTGTTGGTTTGTTGTGTTGCAAAACCAGCCCAGCGTGCTGGCGACCTAATCACAAGGGTGGGGGTGTCAGTCCACCGTGAAGTGCCCTCCTTTCCCTGGCATCCAACAAGCTCCACGGGAATGGAGGAATCACTTCCCCTCTAAAACAACAAAAGGTGGGTAATTAGCGTGTACTTGTTAATGGGTGATTTCAGAGGGTGAGCCAGTTCATAACAGCGTTCCGAATACATTTGCATTTAGCTGAACTCCTTTTCCTCTCTCTCTTCAGTGATTTTTTGTTGTAACTGTAATTATTTTAATTGAGATCTTCCCCTAATGAAAACAAAGAAAGAGTCTGTGAGAGACTTGGCTTCTGGGCTGCCTGGCTGCTGGCAGCACCTTCTCTCAGTCTCCAGGGATCCGCAGTCTTTGGGGGCCTCTGCCCTCCACCCCGCTCTCCAGTCAGCGCCACTGACTCAGGGAGCCGCTGGGTAGGTGCGTGCGTGAATGTGCGTGTGTTGCCTGCCCCTCCGTGGATCCCCCCTGTTGCAGGGTGGTGTCTGGGAGAGTCCAGATCTGCACGGCAAGAGCCCTGAGCTGTTATTCCAGTTTTGCACCAGCAACCGGGGGGTGACCTTGGGCAGGTTTCCTTCTTGTGCCTCAGTTTCCTCACCTGTAAGATACTGATCTCACCCCTGGCCTTTCAGCTCAGCCAGGTACAGAATCCCCCAACCTCTTCTCTATCACAGTTGTGGACAGGTGTGCTCTACCTGTTACTAGGAGGAACACACCCAGTGTCTCCATCCTCTGAGAGTCTCACTCGAGAAGCTCCTCTGCATGGGGAGCCCTATTAACAAGAACACAGGAGATGTGGACAGGCCTTGCCCCAGGGCCCTCCACCTCAGGACCCTCTGCTGAGAGGGGGTGAGACAGAGTGGCCTTGCACCCTGCCTGCAACATCTTGCCCTGGGCTGGGAGGGTCCTCCCAGGCAGCTCAGGCCTCTTTGACCATAAGCTCTGACTCCGGCTCCTCATGTCCCGTATTCCTAACCACGGTTTCCCCATTGCTGAGTCAGCTGTGCCCCAGGCCCCAGCTTGTGCACACACCAAGCTGCTCTGGGACCCCCCCATTCTTGGAGGCTTTTGAGGGGGGCATTTCTATCCTGTGGACTTTATGCCAAGCTTTCCCTGATGACAACTGGCCTGCTTTGGGCCCTTCCTCTAACAAAGAAATGCAGGCCAACAGGGCTGTTTCAAAGTGTCTGGAAGCCTACACCCCCTTTCCCCCCTAGCAAGGAGGCCCAGCCAGGCTTGGAACTGGGTCTTTGAGTGGGAGTTGAGAGCAGCTGTGTAAGCAGCTTCCTGGGATCCCCAGGAAGCCCAGAGGGACCAATGGTCTGCAGGAAAGGCAGCTCTCAGTGGGCCCCATGCGGCCGGCAAGCAGCCAGCTTGAGTGAGCACTGTGTGTCTACCACCTGGATTTGGGCTGTAGCTGTGCCAGCCTCAGGAGTCCAGTGAGGTGGGCCTGTTCAAAGAAGCCCTCCTTCCCGGGGCAAAGGAAGCTGTCCCATGTCTCCAGACCCCCTGCCTGGCCAGTACTGCCCAGCCTGCCTCTCCATTGACCCCAGGACGTCACCAAGGCCAGCCCTGCAGGGGAACAGTAGCCTTCACACAATGAACGCCATGGCATAGATCACAGTGTGGCCCTCCGCGCGGTGGGCGGGGCTCAGGACATGGGGACACAGGCAAGGCAGCAGAGCCTGGCAGGCCACCCTACCAGCCCTCCAGGCCCACCCAGCAGGCACCTCCCTCCAGAGCCCTTACCAGCCCTCCCAGCCACAGAACTTCCCTGGGGGTGCTGAGTGGCAGGGGGAAACTCCACCCTGACTTCTCATTGTTCTTGCAGAGAAGTTAGTTTCTGCCAAAAGGGAAAGATTAAATAACAGCCTGGCCCACGCCTGCCCGCAGACATTTGTTGTTCTCTTCATTAAAACTTCTGGCCAGGCCCGGCCAGCTCCTGACGCTGGGCCTGGCAAGACCTCCCTCGTCTGTCCATGGGCCAGGGAGGCCTCCGCCTCCCTGTGCACAAGCCCAGGCCCCCTCAGTGATGGGGTCAGAAGCAAGTATGGGCAGCACCAATCAGGATGGTCACAAGGGGGAAGGAAAAGCAGCCCCAGAACGCAGACCTGGGACCACAGCCGTCTGGAAACCCGTCCATGAGGTTCTGTGGCCCCCAAGGCCCCAGCTGCACGCCCTTCCCTGGTTCTTGACGAGGACCTCCCTCCTCCTCCTTGGAGAAATTCAGATCCTGTGACCCCATGGAACCCCCATGGAGCCATGGGTATTTCATGTCCCCTTTCTGGTTTCCTCTGACTCACAGAGCTGGGGGAATGGGAGGGGAAGAAGTTCTTGGAAGCCGTTCTCCTCTCCTCTCCCTGGGAGGCCCAGAGTGGCCTGCTTTGGAGCTCCAGCCTACGGCTCCAGCCTGGGCACCAAGTCCCTTCCCAGACCAGCACATCCTGCTGGCTGCCCATCCCAGGTGGGCAGCATCCTTAAGCACCAATCTCTGCTGCTGGGGAGGCCAGACGAAGGGGTGGAGTTGGCACCTGGGCCAAGGCCTGTTGAAATGATGGTGCCTCTGAACCCTGAGAAGACAGGACAGGAGGCAGTCACCACCTCTCTGAGCTGCAGGGAAACCCAAGGAAGGGAGGAGACGAGGCCACTAGGCTCGGTCTGGGGACCCCAGAGAGGGAGTGGCTGCCAGATGCTGGTAAGGACCCACCCTCAGCCCCTCAGGCCTTTCTGCTTCTGGGTGCACTGGTTAGCGGGTCTGATCAGACACCTGTGCCTTTTGCCCTTGGCCCTGAGCGCAGCAGAACAGAAGCAGCCCCCATTCGAACCCACAGAGATGTGGTGGGAAAGTCCCCCAGCTACCTTGCTCCTGGAGGAAGGGCCTGGTATCCAAAGGGAGTGTGCTCCAGGCTCACTGTGGCCACCGTCTCGGCAACTGCTCAAGTCCCTGATAGGAAATGACAGTAGTGCCTGCATATGACCCACATGCACCTCCCCATGCTGCAAATAATTTCTAGATCACTCACAAATGCCTAACAATGTGATGTTATATAAACAGTTGTGATTTTTTGGGGGGCGGTACTGGGGATTGAACTCGGGCCCTCGACCACTGAGCCACATCCCCAGCCCTATTTTGTGTTTTATGTAGAGACAGGGTCTCACTGAGTTGCTTAGCGCCTCGCCATTGCTGAGGCTGGCTTTGAACTCCTGATCCTCCTGTCTCAGCCTCCTGAGCCACTGGGATGACAGGCATGCACCACGGTGCCTGGCTGTGATATTGATTTTTTATTCATACTTTTATTGTTGTTGTATTGTTCTTTTTTATTAGTGTGGGTTTTTTCCCCAAAATATCTGCCATTGATTGATTGGAGCCCGTGGCAAGGGGTGATTGTGTGTGGACCCCAGTACTGGGTCAGGGCCTGCTTCAGAGGGAATCCAGAATAAGCTGGGGGGAGGCAACATCACCACCACCTTCCTCTGTCCCCATTCACACATGATGTCCTGATTCCTGACATGCTGCTTGGGGGCACTGGATATATCCCCAGAGAGTTTGGTCAGCCTCCTATGGAGAACCAGTGTGTAGCTGGTGGCACGGTGGCTGTGTGGTCTTGTTTGGATCCACTTGCTCTGAGTGAACAGAGCTGGGGCTGGTTGCACAAGCTGGTGTGATGGCCGACCTCTGTGTTACCTCGCCAGGGTTAAGGGATGCCAGACTTTATTTCTGAGCATTGCTCAAGAACTGAGCCCTGACCCGATATGGGCTGAGTGAAGATCCGCCCTCACCCGGCGGACGGCGCGGTCGCCTCCACTGAGGGTTGGGTGGACAAACAGGTGGAGGAGGGCATGTGTGCTCTCTCTGTTGGAGGCTGGGACACCCAAAGGACACCAAAGCTCCTGAGCCTTCAAACTCAGAGGCACGCAAGCACCCCACTCCCTGCCCTGCTGCGTCCCCAGGCCTTCTGACTGTCACACCATCAGTTCCCCCATTCTCCATCCTCTGGACTCAGACTGAGCCACACCACCGCTGTCCTGCGTGTCCAGCTTGCAGACCACATTTTGTGGGACTCCTTGGCCTCCATGACTGCTTCCCATGGTAGCATACAGTCACATGTCGCCAGACAGAGAGGACATGCTCAGAGAAATGCGCCACTCAGCAGCATCACCATGGGAACATCCTACATAGAACGTGCTTATGCAGCCTGGCGTCACCAGGTGACATGACTTGCAGGGCCACCCTCGGCTAGGCAGTCTGTCATTGGCCAAAACCTCGTCATGCAGGGTGCCACTGTACAGCTGCTGGTCTTGTTTCACTGGAAGCCAATACACTGGGTTGTGCTGTAGTTGGGCCTCAAGTGTCCCCCAAAGACACACTAGAGTCTTTGTCCCTTGGTGCTAGAGGACACTAGTAGGAGATAGTGGGAATTTCAAGAGGTGGGGACAGCAGGGGGTCTTTAGGTCTTTAGGGGTGTGTTCTTGAAGGGGATTGTGGGAGCGCATCTCATTTTCTCTTTGCTTCCTCGCTGGGGAGGAGCTGCGCGGTGTTGCTCCCTGATGTCCTCCATGACACACTGCCTCACCATAAGGCCAGCTGAGCACAGGCTGGAACTCCTGAAACTGTGAGCCAAAATAACATTTTTTCCTTATCAGTTAACTGTCTCAGGCACTTTGTTATAGTGACAGGAAGCTGACAATCACAGAATTACTCTCTCTCTTCTACCTTCTCTGGCCTCTTGTTTAGTTTGGGTGTAGGCAGAGACTAAGTCAAATTAATATGAGTTCACCAGGTAGGTAAAGGAACTTGAAATCAGGCCCCTTGAAAATAATTAAGACCAAAGAACACAAACTTGGAAGGGGCAAAGACTTCCTTCAAGAATACGGGGAGGAGGGGGGCCTGGGGTTGTGGCTCAGTTGTAGAGCATTTGCCTAGCATGTGTGAGGCACTGGGTTTGATTCTCAGCACCGCATATAAATAAATAAAATAAAGTTCCCTTGACAACTAAAAAAATATTTTTTTAAAAAAAGAATGTGGGGTTCTGTGCTGCTATAAGAATAGACTTAGTCCATTTGTGCTGCTATCACAAAATACCTGAGGCTGGGTAATCTGTAAAGAACATAAACTTATTTCTCACAGCTCTGGAGGCTGAAAATTTAGGATCAAGGTCTGGAGTTGACGCCTGGTGAGGGCTGCTCTCTACTTCAAGATGGCACCTCATTGCTGCATCCACACAAGGCAGAAGGCAGAAGGGCCAGAAAGGTCCTTCTTTGATCTTAAGCCGTTTTCTAAGAACGCTGACCCCACGAGACAGCTCCCAGAGGCCACACCCCTAAACACTTCTGCAGTGGGGACTGGTCTTCCATATAAGTTTTTGGGGGGCACCATCACTCAAAACACCACAGTCCCCAAGTGATAAAAGTAAGGTGAATACTGCAGCTGGCAGCAGAGGGGCAGGCCTGTAATCCCAGCTACTCAGGAGGCCGAGGGAGGCAGGTCACAAGTGGAGGCCGGCCTGGGCCACTCAGGAGAGCCTGTTTCAAGTACATTGGGGCGTAGCTCAGTGGTAGAGCACCCGCTAGGCTCAACCCCCAGCACCAAAAAAATATATAAATGAACAGAATAAAGATGAACTCTGCCACTGGAGCTCCAGAAATAGATTTTTGGTCTCATGTATGAGAAACCACTGTCCTGGTCCTTACTGCCACAGACGGCGTTGCTGGCTGAAAGGCGCTGAGGTCCCTGTTACTGGAGGCGTTCAAACATGGCCAAACCAGCTGTGGAGAAAGTTATGGAGAAGTTCCAAGTACAAGACCAAGGCTGGGGTATAACATGCAGGTTTTAACCTAGCACCAGGGCGATGCCGACCCATGGCCGTCCCCTCCATCTGAGGATGGACGATGTTCATTGGACGTGTATTCAGAGAGGAGCTGAGCGCAGCACTGGGGAGAGTGTGGGGTGGGGGAGCCTCAGCCCCCCTGCTCTATGACCAGCAGGTGACGTAGCCCTCCACAGAAGGAGCCCGCCCATCGGGCTGTCCTAAGCCTTGCTCACTGGGAACCTGGGGTCCCTGGTGCCCTGTCCTGCCCACCCCCGAAGCAGCTTAAGAGAACATGTCTGACTACCAACAGCCCTGCTCCCGAGATGGCCTTCTTTCTGTTGCATTTTGGATGCAGGGTAATGTTCCAGTCACACTGTAGTGTCCCCGACTCCGAAACTGGGGGGCCTGTGGACGCCCCTCACTCAATCATAACTGAGTCTCAGGGCCCAAACTAGCCGAGCAGTGCCCCATTCCACCCAGCTGGACTCTCCAAGCAAAGCCCCAAAGCTCATTTGGAGGATGCCCAGGGGTGGTCAAGCTTCTGAGATGACCCTCACCCAGAAATCCCTGGAACTTGTCCTGCTCAGCCCTCTGAGACACTAGGAAAGCAGAGCTGGCACTCATGGCTCTTCCCGCTGCCCTCCTGCCCTGCAGAATGAAGCCACCCTGGGTCCTCCTTGGCATTGGGGTGATCCTGTCCTCTGAGCAGCTCATCAGCTTCACTAGAATGCAGGTTCGCTCTTCCCATGTTCAAGCTGCCCGCCCCACGGGGACAAGGCCTTGGAGACGGAAGAACAGAGACAGGTGCGGTAGCTCTTGGCCTCCCTGAGGGGCCAGGCCAACCTCAGCTACTACCTAGAAGTAGAAATGTGGTCCCCATGGCCTCTCCTCCCCTGCCAGCCCCTCCCACCCTCTTGCTGTGCAAACAACCCAATCCGAATGCCTCTCTGAGCCCACAGCCCAACAGCCCTTCCTCCAAAGAGCCCCCTGTCCTGCCTCCCTCGCCCCTTCCCTTCCTTCACCCATTTCACCTGCTGAGGGCTGGAGGATTGGCCCGCGCTCTCCAGGGGACTCAGGGAAAACAGCGGGAGGCTTTGGAGTGGGAGAAAAAGGTTCACAAGCATCCAGTCCAGCACCCCCGGGGGCCTCTCTTTATATTCCACTGTCTTTCGGCTCAAATATGCACCACCAGGCAGCTGGCCACTGCCCTGTGGACACTGACCGCGCTGCATGGAGTGGACCGACGGCAGCATTCCCGGCTCCCTCCTGGAGCCTCCGGCCAGCTGCAGCACGGGGGCGTCTGTGAGTGAGCGCAACTTCACATATTCAACTTAGGACCCATTAAGATCTTACCTGTCACCAAAATTGTCCTTTAACAAGGATGGCTCTCTATTCAGTGGACTTTCAAGTTCTTGGATAAGATTTGCTTTCAAGGGTTTCCGTACTTGGAATGACCAGCTCAAGAGGGGAGGGCAAAGGAGCCTCTGCCCCTGCACCCACACGCCCCCAGGTCCCCCGGACTTGCCCATTTCACTTGGTCTCTGGGTCTGAATCTCCCAGGGCCCTGCCTGGCAGGACTGCCGTGGACCTTCCCGTCCTGCATCTGTGGTGCTGCTGCCCCGTCCCCTGGAGTGGCCTGCAGCGTTCACCCCCTCACTGGTAAACAGAGCTCCCACAGGACCCAGGGAGTCCACTCCTGCTATGTACCCAGGAAAATGAACACTTTATGTTCAACAAAAACCTGTCCACAGATGTCACAGCAGGGTTATTCACAACAGCCCGAGGATGGAAAGAGCACAGATGTCCATTGGCCAACAAATGGATCAGCAAGATGTGGACCATCCACACGGGAAGAGAGAAGCTCCAACACAGGGCAGATGAGGACCCTGAAGACCTCGTGCTGGGAGGGAGGGCCACACAGGCCACCTACTGTGTGCCTCCGTTTAGATGGCATGTCCGGAATGGACAGACCCAGAGACAGAGGGCAGACGATTGGTTGCTGAGGTGGGAGTGAGGGGTAGGGGACAGTGGGCAATAGCTCAAGGTACAAGGTTCTTGAGGGGATGAAGATTCCAGAAGGTCACAGCGATGGCCCCAGACACCAATGAATATAGGAGGATCTTGGAACTGTACAGAAGGAAGCCATGAGCCTGCAAGGAGGTGGACTCCACGGGCTACCGCTTCTCCAGGAACCTCCCATCACCCCCGACAGGCGCCAGGCGTCTCTCTGATCCAGCCCAGCCCGTTGACAGCCACTAAGCTCTGCCGTGGGGCACACGAGGAGAGCAGGGCACGCACTGCAAGTCCCCATCCCCACCTGGTTGCTGCACCTGCCTGGGGCACCACAGGGTGGGATGGCCCTGCCCTCAGGCAGCTCAGTCTGGCCAGGACCAGCCCACGCAAGGCTGAGCAGAAGTGAGGCTGGGTGGGCGCTGAGCTCTCTCTGCTCTCTCGCAGACATAACGTGCACACAGGGCAGGGCAGGGGTTCCCCATGGTCGGCTGCCATGTGGGGATCTGCAGCAAGCCCCAGGGGCTCAGCTCCCTTCCCTGAGGAACCTCACCACCGGGCTGCACATGGGAGCCTGCAGCCCACTGGCCCACAGGAGGCGATGGCCCGAGGGCCTTGGGCACTCTCCTTCCTGCCTATGTCTCAGGACTGGCACTCTATGGATCTGAACTAATTAGTGCAAATCCAGTAATGCAGGGGTCACTACTAGCAGGCTGTTATTGATATTAGGTCATTAGAGGTGATAAAAGCCTTCCCAGAGCTCCCCCAGGACTCGGCTCAGACTCCCCAGCAAGCCTGGCACACGGGGAGCCAGTCCTGCCACTTCCTGTCCCTACCCGTCAACAAAAGTGCCCCATGACCATGCCTGTACAAGAAAAAAATCCCAGCCTGGAGCACAGGACACAGCAGATGCAGACCCACTCGCGATGGCCACTGAGAGTCCAGGGGACCTGTGACCCGCCAGAGAATCCACCAGGCTCATTGGGTGCCAGGGAGGACTGTAGGACTGCCGGGGCAGGCAGGTCATGGGGACCAGGAGGCTGGCGGCTAGGCCCTGCTCAGGCACTGACCAGAAAGTCACTTCACCCATTCATCCCTCAGGCTCCCCAAGCATTAAAAAGCCAGACGCACCTGTCGTCTGTGCCTTGGTAAGTCTTGGGAATCTTGCCTTCTAAATTTACCCAGAATTGAACATTTCTTACCTCCCTCAACCTTTCACTGGGTTCCAAGTCAACAGGATTACTGCAGCAGCCTCCTAACAGGCCCCGTGCTTCCTCCAGCTCCTGCCTCGTAGCACCTGCTGCGTCCAATATGAGCGCAGAGGCCTCCTCAGCCCAGCAAGCCCAGGGACCTCCATGCTCATGCTAGGAAAGCCAGACGCTCCAGACCCCTCCATGCCCTCCCACCAGCCTCCTCACTGTGTTCCCATCAGGACACTGAGGCTTGTGGTTTCCTCTTCTGAACCTCTTCCCCTGGACTTCTGCTCCACCCACTTCCTGGTCCTCCCTGTCCACATCATCTAAATGCGTCAGGCAGAGCCATGGTGCACACCTGCAATATCACAGATTCTAAAGGCTGAGGCAGGAGGATCACCAGTTTGAGGCCAGCTTCAGCAACTTAGCAAGACCCTGTCTCAAAATAAAAAATACAAAGGTCTGGGGATATTGTCCAATGGTAAGAGTGTCCTTGGGTTCAATCCTCAGCACCAAAAAATAAATGAATAAATAAGCAGAGATTGGCAACCTTTTTCTGTAAAGATCCAGACAATAAACAATTTCAGCTTTGCAAACCAGACAGTCTCTTTGGCAAGCCTTTAACTCAAAAGCAGTCCCAACATAGAGCAGCAAAGCTATGTTCCAATAAAACTTTATCTACAAATGCAAGCAACAGTGGGCCATGGTTTGCCAATGGCTGATCTAAAAGAACAACCCCCACCATCCCCACAGCTCTCCCCCTGACGTAATTGGTCTTGGCACTGCTCAATGCTCGGTGAAGATGTGGATATTTGCCTCTTTGTCACCCACCCCACACACCCACCCTGGAACATGGTCCCCATGAATACCAACTCTATTTGTTCATTGCTTTATCTCCAAAACCTAAGCCAGTGTCTGCATACACTAATCCCTCGGTGTATTAAAAATAACTAAATAAAAAGGTCACAGGCTGTTAAAATTTAAGGAGAGCAATAGACCATCATAGTGACCACGTATCAAGTGTCCTTCTGCCAAGCCAATGAGGACTAATAGCCATGGAGAGGTTAGTAACTTGCTCAAGACCACTGCGCCAGAAGTGGCAGAACCAGGCAAAGCTAGTTTCAGAGTTGAGTCTTGACCCCTCTACTGTGCAGAGGAGGTGCAGTGCAGGGTGGGGTCCTTCCTGGGAGCACTGTGGCCATCACTGAAGGGCCACGCAGGGAAGGACTTGGGCGCCTCTTGCCCCCATTTACCCAAGAAAGGCCATCAGAGCATCCCTGGCTGCTCCCTGGCCTGCCTGGCCAAACACCTGGTTCCTCTCTAACTCTGGCCAAAGCCCTGAAAAGTCACAAGTGCTTTAATTCAGAAGCAGAAAACTGTTGGTAGTGATTAAAGCAAATTTGTCACTGCAAGTGAGACTCTGGTTTTGATACTAACCCCGATTTGCCGGGAAAGGTGGCAAATAAATGTAAGAAGGTTTTGATCTCTGAAATCCCGCCACGAGAAGTGCTCGGGCCCTGGCCTCTGTCCATCCCTGTCTTCCTCCGTCTTCTGACTCAGAAACCAGCCCACAGCCCCTACCCAGATTTGTGAAGGCAGCTCACAAGGCCCTTCGCCAAGGTGGTCAGGAGAGGCCAGCAGCAGACCAGTCCTGGGTCAACAGACTCGGGCTCTGCGCTCACATCTCTCAAGAGAGCAGAGTGGCAGTGGTGACCAGCAAAGCCTTTAGGCCAGTGCCTGGACACTCTGGACTCAAATACAAAGCCCCGTCCATGCCTTATTTGGAAGGGAGCTCTCCAAGTCTGGAGCCTCATGAGTCAGCCAGCAGGAATGCCTGTGACATTTCATAACAAATAAGAACAACCCCTTCCCTCCACCGGCTTCTTAATATGCTGCCATATTAGCTCATTCAACCTGCACAGACCTGCACGTGGCTAAGTCGGAGGTTTTATCCATGAGGTGCACAACCCCAGGCGGGCCTGCCCAAGGTCACTCTGGGCAGGAGCGGCTGGAGAGAGCCCAGATCCAGGGTCCTGGCCCCCACCACAGAGCTGCACAGGCAGGAACTACCTGCTCATGAGCTAGCTGTGTCCTGTGTGCGTGAACCCGTGCTAGGGCACCTGAGCGTTGAACAGATGTGCATCAAGTCTCCTTTCACACAAGCACCTGAACTAGGCTCAAGATAAAAAAATAGTACAGTAGGGCCACAGACTCAGGGTTGGGATGAGTTTTCTGAGAGCCAGTCTGCACACCTCGTAGTGCCCGTTGCTGGCTGTGTGACGGCACAGCAAGCTCACCAGCTCAACGCACCCGTACCTGTTCTCTCTGTTTCTGTGGCGAGGAGCTGTTGTGGCTTAGCTGGTCTTCTGCCCCAGGGACTCACTGCAGGGAGTCCTCAAGGCTGCAGGATCTGCTGCCGAAGGATCTGCCCCCGGGGCCTCGAGGTTGCTGATGGCCTGGGTTCCTTGCTGGTTTTGACTGGAGGCTGCTTTCCACTCCTGCTAAGTGGACCACACTAGCTTGGCCACTTGGGCCATCAAGTCAGCGAGAAAGTCTGTCAGTGAGATAAACACCACAATGTTATACGTCATCACTCAGTCACGCTCTGCATTCCGTCAGTTAGAAGCAACCCTGAGCCCTGCCCACATTTCCAAGAAGGCACTCTGCTTGGATGTGTCTTGTCCCCAAGGGCTCATGGGTCGGAGGCTTGGTCTTTATGAGGTTGAGGTGGTAGGATCTTTACCAGGCAGAGCCTAGTGGGAGGTTATTGGGGTGCATTCTTAGAAGGGATTAACATAGTTCTCAAGGACCCCAGTCTTGCTCTGGCTTCCTGTCACACCACAGTGATCTCTTTCTTTCTCTCTCTTATTCTCCCCCCCCACTTCCTGTCTTGCAAACACCCCTGCCAGGATGCATCTACCCCTGGGCCCTCACCAGAGGCTGAACTGATGGGGTCACCCAACATTGGACTTTTGGCTTCCAAAACTGTGAATCAATAGACCTCTTTTCTTTACACATTACCTAGCCTCAGGGATTTTGTTATGGTAACAACAGGTGTGTATGTACACATCCGTGAACACCAGCTGGCAGGATCATGGGGACCCACCACAATCTGCTAGGTCTTCTATCTTTTCCTGAATGTCTTCAGAGATAGCCTTGTCACTATTCCCAAGGCAATCCTTCCACTCTGATGTCACTTGAGTGGTTGGAAAATTCTTTCTGGCATCAAACCCAAACCCTCCTCCCCATGACTTTATTCACAGGCCCAGGCCCTGCAGTCTGGAAAAACACAGAAAAAGTCTAATCAGGCAGAAGTTGAACTCAGGAGGGTAAGATATTTGCTATATCCTCAGAGGCCAGGGTTGTGGGAAACCCTGGCACATCAAAGGTATCCAGTAAATGTGTTGAGAATAGAGGGGAACAGAGTGGTCCAGGAGTCATCTCACAGCTTGCTGGCTGGTGTCTGATGCAGGGAAGCTTCACCTGGGACCTTGCTCACTGCAGGGTCTTGGTTCAGACCTTCACAACCTTCCTGAGGACCCTCAGAGACTTGGCACTTTAAGAGATTCTAGCCCAACCCTATCACTTGAGAGAATATGACTTGCTCGAGGTCATGTGGCTGGTAAATACAGAACCTGTATTGGGAGCCAGGCCTCTTGACTCCAAGCATCTCTCCGCCTCTTTATCTCTGCACGTGGTTGAACATGAGCCAAGGACACCAGAGAGCCCTGGACCCTGTGCCCTGGGAGTTAGCAACCCAAGGCTACCTCTCCACTTCCTGGGAATTGCCTTGATCCCTAGCCAGTCAACCCAGATGCAATATCTTCACATCAGAAACAGGTGCGCAGAGGGCTTTAGCAAGCCACAGGTTGTGGCTGCTTGCTTTGACTGAGGAATGCTGTCTGGGGTCCCTTCTGAACCCCAGAATGTGGTGTCTCTTCCAGGAACGACCATCACCAACTGTACTTCCTGGGGTGTTGGGGATCTCAGACTGCCAGGCTCCTGGTGGTCAAATCCACTTGCTCTAGATCTTCTCCAGGGGCTCCCAAGTCTTTCAAGAGGGCATCTGCAGCTACAACCAGGCCCGATCCACAGGGCGCTCGGCGAGCACTGACCGGATGATTGAGCATAAGGGTGTGGGGAGCTTGGCTGGGGATGTCAGTCGGAGGGGGACCCCACCAGAACCCAGTGAGAGCAAAGGCAGAAAAGCTCGCGTGTTCCAGGAAGCCCCTGCTGCGGCCTGGCTCCAAGCCCAGAGCCGAGGACATGTTGAGTGTTCTCTGGACACGCAGATGCCACCAGGAGAAGCAGGAGTGGCCAGTTTCCCTTGTGGAAAACGACATATTATTACCCCGTTTTTCCAGACACCTTGCAACCTGCTATGCGGCCTGTGAGGGACCTGTGCCTGCAGCTTCCTTCTGCAGCCCCTACAGAACAAGCCACAGGGCTTTTGTACAGAATTAGCCAGAGTTGATGGGCGCAGAGCTGGCCTTGGGACAGGGTCTAGCCAGCCCCTGGACCATGCACCCAGGGCCTACCTTCCAGGGCCAGAGTCCCTGTGCCCTGGCCAGCTCCCCCACCCCAGGGCACATTTCTCCAGAACGTCTCTGTATCCAGGCTTCCCCAGCCACCACCCCTGTGCTGGTCACCATGATCTTCCACTGAGCAAGTCCAGTGACTTTGCCATTTTCCCCCAAACCACCTTGATAAAATCACTAGGTAAAACCCACCTCTGCCCCAGGAGGACAGGACCCAGGCCACTCATTTGCACCTCTGAGGCTGCTTGCCTTGGGCTGTTCCTTCCCATGCCTCTCTCCTTTCTCTTTTAGGTCAGCCCCCAAGTCCCTGTGAGTGGAGGCTCAGCTCAGGAAGAGGCTGGCGGTGGGTCCCCAAGCTCCTCTGCTGGCTGCAGAATCATTCCCGTTCCCAGTCTGTGTGGCACAGATGAAGGAGGACTCAAAGTAAGCTGGTTGGGTCACCTTCCCCTGCAGGTGGGGGGAAGGATTCTAATCACCTTCACCCAGAGCCCTCAAGTCCAGCCAAGAATGGCCCTGCCGTCTTCACAGCCTCTTGGTAGAAGGCTGGGCCTCCTGAAGGCCAGCTTCCTGGTCAGTGAAGGAGTGAGCCCAGGCTTAGGGTGGGCAGGGACATGGCCCCAGTTCCTGCTATTGGTGATTGCAAGGTCCAGGGTCCCTTGGTTCATTCTCCCACCTCCCTCCAGAGTGGCAGGAAGGACTGAACAAAAACGGAATGTGGAAGCAGGTCCCGTCCACAGCACACGGGCCTCGAGGAGGAGGAGGTGGTTCTGCATTTCTCACCGCAGGAGCTGCCCATCACTCCTCCAGTGAAGTCGTGACATGGTGGCTGGAACTTGTTGCCCAGAAGAGGCTTCGTCATTCTCAGAGACTATCCTAGAACAACTGGATTATTAAAAGCACCTGGGAAAGCACCAAGAAGGTTCCATGAAGGCCAGAACAGCACCCTGGGCTGCAGCCAGCACCCCCCTCTCTGCACCGCAGTTGCCTGCAGGACCTGGGTCCTCCTGTGTCCAGCAACGCCAGGCCCTAAGGGTCACTCCCTCCCCTCCCATGGATGCATTCAACCTCCTTCTTTCCCAGCATGGCTGCAGGACCAGCCTCCAGAGTCAGCTCTGCCTCCCCACCGAACAGGTCATCTCCCCAGGCCACCACTGCCATTTCCTCCCTGGAGATCAGGGGATTTGGAAACACAACATCTTCTAAAGTTGCTATGACATGCCATGGCTGGGTCACCTTCTGAAGACAGTGTGGCCTCCACCCTCTTTTGGAGGGGCTCTCCAAGGCATGCATGCAGACCCAGAAGGAGCCATCCCCTGGGCCTGGAGACCTCTCCTTGAAGGTCCCCATCAAGACTTCTTTTAGACACATTAATTTTTTGTTGTTTTGTTTTGTTGGTGCTGAGGATTGAACCCAGGGGCACTTAACCACTGAGCCACATCCCCAGCCCTTTTTTATATTCTATTTAAAGACAAGGTCTTCCTGAATTGCTTAGGGCCTCACTAAGTTGCCGAAGCTGGCCTTGAATTCGCAATCCTCCTGCCTCAACCTCCTGAGTCGCTATTAGTGTCATGTGCCACCAGGCCCAGCCACATTAGCTTTTTAAAAGTTAGCTTTTTATTAAAGTAATATGAATAAAGAAAAGAAGTGTCCAACATCAGGAATTTTGTGTCCAAATGAGCCCACCCATGAAGTCAGTACCCAGACCCTTGCCTGTGCCCCAGGAACTCCCCCAAGACGACTCAGCTTGACTCTTAACACTGTAGGCAATCCTGCCTGTGTCTTTAACTTCACGTAAATGGCATTGTGCAACATGTACACTCTTGGGTCAGGTTCTCTTGCCCAGTGTCGTCTGTGAGATCTGCCGAGCTCCTGTGTGGAGTTATTGTTCATTCATCCTCGCTGCAGAGCATAATCCATCTGGGAACAAACCTCCATCTATGTGTCCACTCCTCTGGACGGGCACTGGACTTGTTTTCTGATTCGGGCGACTATGAGTAGTGTGGTTGTGAACGGCCTTTGGCTGCATATTTGCCCTTCCTGCTTTGGGGACACGCCTGGGGAAGGAACTGCTGGGCCACAGGTGGACATGCTCCAGCCCGCAGGGCAACCCATTTCCTAACGTGGTCCTGCCTCCTCCCACCCCCACCAAAGCAGAAGCCGCAGATGAAGCGCCCTTCCCAGCCCGTGAGATGTCAGTCTTTCTTTTTGGTGGCTCTGTTTGGTGGAAGGCTGTGATTTCACTTTGTTTCCCAATGACTGCTGAGTTGAGCAGCTTTTCCTTTGCTGGTCATCTGTCTTCTTCACTCTGACATTGTAGAAGTCCTTTGTACATGCTGGACACTAAACCTGGACAGCGATGTGGGTATAGATTTTCGATGTGCCCTCCCTCTCCATGGAGGTGGTTTTTGTCCTAGGTCATTACTGCCGTGAGGCACATGGGTAGAATTCCACTGTTAGCCCCCTCTCCATTCCTGGAATAGTCCCAGCGTGGTCACAAGGCTCAGGCCCCTTACATACTGCTGGGTCTGATCCACTAATGTCGGATGAAGGACTAATGGCCCCATATTCATGATTATGGCCCGCCTCTGGTTTTCTTTCTGGACATGTGTATGTAAGGTTTGGGTACCACGATTGGCTGGAGGTTGGATGGCCTCATGAAACAAGCTGAGAAGCATCCCCTTCTCTCTGTCCCCCGCCACGGGTGGTACTGAAGCAGACTAAACTTGCGCCCCCACCCATCTGAACTTCGGAATGGCTTCCTCCTGCTGAGAGTGGAGACCACCAAGGAGGATGTGACCGCCTGCCAACATTTGTCCAATCTATCCCTCCATCGCAAACATCCTCTCTTTTGGGGTCCTAGACTCTAAAGAAAGGCCTCTGTAATGATACATTTTCTTCTCCTCAGTTAAAAAGATAACATGTTTATCTAAAAGGGAGGGAGCTACAGAAGCTGGCCCAGGAAGTCCGCCTTCAGTGGCAGGAACCTGTGAACACCTGTGAAACTCCTTGCAGCCAACTGGACTAGGAAGGACGCGGAACCCAGAACTCCTGTCCTTGGTTCTAGCGCACCCTTCCCCTCTTAAAAGCTTTCCAAAGATGGACTTTAAAACAATGAAGCTTCTTCCATCTTCCTTCAAAGCTAGCTTTGAATAAAAATTATTATTTTACCAATTTGACCCCAAATATTTCCAAAACAAGAGCATTATGGCCTGCTGTCACCCGGGTGGGAAGCAGAATCTTGTGCCGCCTGGTCACATTACATGGTTGGTCTGTGGACCTTTCCTGGCCGCCCTGGGAACGCCCCCACACCTCATCTTTGCTGGGCCTGGGGGCTATGTATGGAGGCCCAGCCACTGCAGCCTCCTCCACGCCCTCATTGGGCAGAAGCATGGGGTAACCGCTCCTGGGTGAGGGTCCCACATGAGAAATGCCCCAGCAAGAGACTTGACCCGAAGGGCAGGGGATGCACAGGGACGTCCGCTCTGCCTTCTCCTCCGGTTCCTTCTCAGGTTCTCTCTCTTCTTCTAGTGCCTTCCACCGCCCTCCTGTCTTCACCCTCCGGATATCTTCCTGTCCCCTCTGGGCCGCTCTTCCTCCGGCTATGCTTCTCCCCCTCCCCGGCGAGGGCCATCCACAGACCCCTCCCCGTGCTGCCCGCACCCAGCGCAGCGCCCACACTGAAACACGTGGGCGCTGCTCCAGTCCTTCCCGGCAGCGGCGGAACTCGCTCGCCCTCCCGGTCCTAGCTCCTCCCTTCCCAGGGCCTCGCTCCTCCCACCTGGGTCCTCGCTCCTCCCCTCCGGGCCCGCGCTCCTCTCACCCAGGTCCTCGCTCCTCCCCTCCGGGTCCTCACTCCTCCCCTCCGGGCCCACGCTCCTCCCACCCAGGTCCTCGTTCCTCCCTTCCCAGGGCCTCGCTCCTCCTCTCCAGGCCCGCGCTCCTCCCTCCCGGGTCCTCGCTCCTCCCCTCTGGCTCTGGGATGAGAGTGGCACCCGCAGTGCGGGTCGCTGGCTGGAGCAGCCTTGGGGAGCCGGGAAGCGTTCCTGCCGAGCGCCCCCTGCGTCCTCACGGCGCTGCAGGCTGACAGGGACCCGAGGCCTAGGGCGAGCCCTGGCCTGGGCAGGAGCTGCGAGAACGCGGGGCCCCTCCCGCGCCGCCCAAGAGGGGGCCTCACCGCGGTGGCCCCAAGGCCTGATCGTCCCTGGGAGGGAGGGGCACCATACTGCTGGCTGAGAAACAGGCGCCGGTTCTGCGTGAACAGAAGCAGGATGTAAACGGTGCAGGGCCCGGGCCAGCTGTAAGTTTGGTTTGCTTTGCTCTAGTCTAGTCTGACCCGCCCAAGGCCTGCCTGTGTTTGACAAAAAACACAGCTGTCTTGCGTCAAGGATGTGCCCAGGGGTCAGGGCGAGCTCAGGGGTGGGTGCCTGCTGGGGAAAGAGAGATTGGAATGGGTATATTCCAGACCCTCCCTGCGGGATCCTGCTGGCTGTGATGACAGCTAGTGGTCCCCAAGGAGGAATCCTGCCCTCCTCCAAATGTTTCCAATCAAGCTCTAACCTCGGAGCCTTGTCCTGGCTCCCAACTGTCCCCTGCCCACAAGCTGCACCAGCACCCCTGGCCAACCTGGCCATCCTCAGCAAGACCCCGACTGGGCCCGGCAGGAGGGGCTGGTGAGGGTGCATATTTGTCAAGAGATCCTGCCTGTGCCACAGCTGTCCCTCTTGCACTGGTCTCTGGTCCAGGACAACCAGCTCTTCAAGGACGGGCAGCACGACAGAGCCCAGTGAGCCCAGGGTGGGAGTCAGGCCTTGCTCTGCCCCAGCGCTGTAGCTGACCTCTCTAGACCCTGAGGTCCAGCCTGCAGAGGGGCATATCCCTCCCCCGCTCGACAGCTCCATGGGGTCTGGATGAAGGGCTGTCCCCCAGGAAACCTCAGACTGCAGGGGATGGTGGGCTGAGCTCCTGTGGTCCTGAAAGGGATCTCTGGAGGCTCCCCCAAGCCAGGCACTGCTTGGTGGGCTCTCAGCAGAAATTGTGTTCACCATTACTATTAACCACAGTAATGAGGATGACAGTGATGACCCTAATCATAGCCCCCCAGGGGGGATGGTGCTGCCTTAAGGAATCACTAACACTGAGGAGAATATTCTTAGGCTGAAAAAATACCTCCCCAGGCTGTGGTCTGCTGGGGAAGTGACCAGGGAACAAATCCCGCAACCTCAGGGCCCCAGTGCGGCACCATGGATGGAGAACCTCCTGTCCCAGGGTTCCGTCTGGGCCCTGGAGCCCAGGAACCTGCTCTGATCTGAATCTGGTTAATAGAGCAGCATGTGCCTTACGATCCTCAGGACCAGCTTATTTCCCTGCGCCCCAGGAGCACCCTTCCTCTGCCTCTGCCCAGGGACCTGATTTCGAATACCCGTCCTAACCAGAGTTTGCCCCAGTTGATGGTGGGCCATAGGCAGAAAGGTAAGGAAAGAGAGGGGAAGAAGGTCAGAAGGGGAGTGGGTGAGTGTGCAGTGCCATGGCAGAGGTATGCTGGCCCTGCAGGAGGGTGAACAGCAGAGCTGGAGAGGCCCACACTTCCAAGAGGGCCCCTCGGTCTCTCTCTCTCCCCCTCCTGCCTAGTGGCCGCATTCTGCTCCCGGTTTCCCAGATTGCCTGGCAGAAAGTGGCCTTCCTCAGCACCTCTGTCCCAGAGAGCAGCCTTACCTAGTGGCAATTTCATAATGTCCAGGAAAGAAAACTGAGGGGCACTATTTGGGTCCATGGGCACCTTTGATGAGGGGTGAAGTCACAAATCGTACATGGGTATGGAAGTGGGCAGTTACAGGGTAGGCTTCAGCGTCATAGGCTGGGCCATAGCCCCTGGAGACGTCTGCTACAGAGCACATCCTCTGAGGGATGGGACAAGGACAGGTTTGGGTTTGGCCAAGAAGTAAAGGGAAGACATGGGCATGAGAGCCTCCAGGAGAAGGAGATAAATTCTATGGCCTCGGGACTCTTTGGGGAGGGGCAGAGAGTGGAGATGGCCCCACAAGTTGGAGCTTGATGCCGGGGGGCCTTCCAGGAGCCAGGAGAGCTGACCTGCAGGGAAAGGCTGCCTTGGCGGGGAGGAAGCTCTGCATTGCTGCACCCAGGTGGACTCTGGCCACCCGCCAGGACAGCACAGCAGCCTTGAATGTCCAAGGTTCCCCTGGCCTCCCTGTCCTACAGCCAGGCCCCGGCTCCGGTCTCCAGCTTGCCTGCTGCCCACCTCCCCTTGTGTCCTCCCCTCCAGACCCTCAGGGCCTTCAAGCTGCTCGTCCTTCCTGGTCTTGGCACCTGCCGGTCCCTCTGCCTCCCCTACTCAGTCTTCACTTCTCCCCACAGCCTCTTCCAGCGAACCTCCCTGATAGGGTTAGAGACAGCAAAAAGATTTGCTGTGTCCTTGTAGACATGGAGTATCTTAAGTGCAGGGACCACCTCAGCCCACTGTCCTGTCTGTTCCCAGAAGAGTGCAGGGCCTGGCACATAGCAGATTCATGATCAATGTGTGTTGGAATGTGTGCATAAGCAAATGAGTGACAGATGTCAAACACACAGGAAGTCCATCCCAGCATGGCAAACAACTGGTCTCTGTAGATGCATTTAATATTCTAGAGATTCTTCCGAGGGATTCAGGTCAGGAAGATAAACCCAACTGAGGGAGCCACAGGGAGGGCGAGGCTGGTGAAGACCAGAGGCTGCTGATGGGGTTGAGGACAAAGAACAGCTAACACCGAGTAAGAGACGGAACAGCTCGAAGCTTCAGCAAGAAGCCAACTGAGGCTATCTTTCCTTTCCTTTCCTTTCCTTTCCGTACTGGGGATCAAACCTAGGAGTGCTCCACTACTGAGCTACATCCCTAGCTTCTTTTAGTTTTTATTTTGAGACAAAGTCTCACTAAGTTGCTGAGGCTGGCCTTGAATTCACAATTCTTCCTCAGCCTCCTGAATTGCCGGGATTATGGGCATGCACCATGTGTCTGGCTCCTTGTCATTTATTTATATATAAACCCTGATCCTTTTCTCAGAGGATTTGAAGTGTAGTCCAGCCTGGTGTGGTTCAAGAAGCACTGGCCTGGCTTTAGGAGGGATGAATTCCAAGTGTAGGTCACTCCTGGGGTCCCTGATGCACTCACTTCCCCTGTCTGGGCCTCCAGGTTCTCGATGGCACACCTCACCACTCTGTCTTACATCCTGGACTAGCAGGTGTCCTCAGGGTCTGAAGACCCAGAGAAAGCACCATCAGCATCTGGATCCAAACTGGACTTCTGATTTCTCTGTAGCCACCCAGCAGGTTGGACAGAAGCAACTGGAGAAAAGCCATGGCCAAATCCATGTCTAAGAAGTTCCCAGGCTGCCCCTCCTCCCCAGAATCAGCAAGGTAGAGCATTCAGGGTCTCGGTTGCCTGGCTCAGGGGCAGGGTGCAGGCATGTGTTGCTCAAGCGGCATGCTCCATCACAAGCAGTGTGCCACAGTGGTTTGGTGCAGGGGCTTGGTGCCAGACACCCTGGGTTGGACACGGCTGCTCATCAGCCCTGTGACTGTGGGGCCATGGGGCCATGTGGTGTGGGGGTAAGAATGGGTGCATGTCTAGGAGCACTAGGTGCACCCATACACCAGATGGTGAGGACTGTTCTATGAGCTTTGCTGCATGTGCACACACCTGTCTCCTGATTCCTGATTAGTTTTCCCATGTCTTATGCTGCAGAATGGGTGTCCTACATCCTTCCTCCTGTGGGTCCACCCTTCCTGGGTCACCTCAGTGGGGCATTGTGCCATGAGTAAGATCTAACTCCCAACTCATAAGACCTTGCTCCTGTCCATGGGGAGAGTTATACACGCATCCCCAGAAGACCCAGCAGATTGACAAAAGCCGTGCTGAGAGCCACATAGGTGCACTGAGGGGAACTTTGCAAAGACGGGGCCTCTGAGGTTATGGGGCCCCAGCCAGGACCTCCCTGCATCAGTTGATAGCCCCTGTTTACAAAGAGGCTAAGCAGACTCCCAAAAGAGGAACTGCTGCTGGCATCTGAGAAACTGATTGATCATGGTGAAGACTAAAGAAAACTAGGACAAGGGCAGGGAGGATGTGGCCTCTGAGAAGAATTTGGATCCCCAAGTTAATGAGGTCACAGGGCCTAAAGGCAGGAACAGGAAACCCCTCAACCTCTGTGTACGTGCCTCCCCGGAAGGAAGAAAACGGGTGTGGGCCCCATTAGTGGTCCTCCTACACTTGCCACTCACCTCCCTCATCGCTCAGGCAGCCCTCTATGGGTTCCCCAAAACTATAGAACACAGAGGGGCTGAGCAATGTCCCCACCCTCCAAAGAAAGCAAGTGAGCCTCAGTGGCCCAGGCTGCATGTCAAGATACCAAGATGGCAGCTGGGAGGGAGGACGGCCAGACGATAGGGCTGACCATCAAAGGTGCGTGAGGGGCCCCAGGACTTCCAGGGACAGTGGAAGGGGAGAGAACCTGAACTGACTGAGGCTAACCAACTGCATTAACACAGAAGAAGAGGGACATACCAGCATGATTGGAGTGTGAACGTCACTGACTCATTTGTTCCCAAAGGCCGGGGAGAGTAGAGGCCTCCAATTTACATAACATAATTTGCCAAATATATACATAATTTTAGTGGACTGACATGCAAAGAAAGGGGATTCCATGTGCAGGAGAGAATTTCAAGGTCCAGTAGATTCCCAAGGACTCCATCTTTTTCAAGCCAACCTGGATAAATAGTCACTTGATGTGGCAAATTAAAAATGGCTGCCAATTGTTGGCTACTGCTCCCATTGAGGGGTGAAGTCTCTCTTCTCCAGGGCGTGGCCCAGGCAGAAACTAAAAGGTTTTTCTAGCCTCAGAAGTCCCAAAACTTCACTCTGCCACTTCCTATCAGCCCTCCTTCTTTCAGAGCACCAGGCACCGGATGAACCTCAGCCTGTAGAAGTTCATCCTGTCCTTAGCAGCCCGGTTTAATAACATCTGCCAGGCGAGTTCTCAAAGAGGTTTCGCTCATTTCCTCGCTCCTCTGCAGACTCATAGGACTGTGCTCCTGAAGCTGCTGTCCTCACCTCCTTACCACACAAAGCTGTTTCCAGAACCCCTTCACTGGCGTGGGGCACCCAGCCATGCTGTCCTCTGTGTGTTCTGGGCATCCACATAGACACATGCACACATTTCAGGACAGTTTCAAACATGCCTGTTACTTTTCAGAGTGAGTTTCTCTCATCTGCAACTAGACTCAGTATTCTGTTCCTTTAATTATTAAAGGAACATGTTCCAAATGAAGTTCTCTCTCTCCATGCTTACACTTACAGGGCCCACGATGAGAGGAGCAGCTTTCTTATCCATCCCTTCATCCTTCCACTCATCCATCTGTCTATCTATCCAACCATTTGAGCACCCACCCATCCATTCAGTAACTCCTCATCCATCTGCCCATCCACCTATCCACACATCCACACATCCAGCCAACCATCCACAAACCCAGTTTTTTAAAAATATTTTTTGCTAGTTGTTGATGGACCTTTATTTTATTCATCTATTTCTATATGGTGCTGAGATTCAAACCCAGGGCCTCACACATGCGAGGCAAGTGCTCTACCACCGAGCCACAACCCCAGCCCCACATACCCAGTTTTTAATCTCTGATCCCATAGAGCTACAAGTCTGTGTCCTTCCCTGGTGGCACTCATCTCCGGTCAGAGAGAGTGACCTACATATATGAAAAGAGACAAATGACTACAAACTGCTAGGTGTGCAGAAAGAGGAAGAACCAGGAGTTGCGAGGGAGAAGTCCACGGGGCTGATCCGGACCAGTAGGGGGGCAGCCAGCTCGCGTGGCTTTTGGCAAAGTCAAAGCTGTGCCTGCTTCATAAGAAAGCTCCCGCAATACTGAAATCATTCAGTATGTGGTCTGTAAGACCCAAAGTCAAACTTGAGCTCATTAGCAGCTTCCAGAAGGCCAAGACCACAGGAGCAAGCCAGGCCTCCCTCCTCCAGGCAGACAGGCTCACTGCCAGCCAGAGATGCCCTCCCCAGGCTTAGGCGGCCCCACCAGGGCCTCATTTGCCCACAGTTGCATCATGGGCTGAACCGTCTGTGCCAGAAGCGGGGAGAGGAAGAAGAGGCGGGCCGAGCTCTGCTTCCATCCCCCGGGAAGCCGAGTGCTGATGTGTGCAGTCGCCCCAGATCTAATCTCAGAAAGGAATGATTTTTTAAGATGATAAAAAGAAGGCAAGGTCTGGCCTGCTTTCCAGCCTTTTGCATTTTCTGTTTGGGGACCTACAAGGACCCCAGGCATTTAGTTCTGTGGTGGAAGCCGCTGTCCTCTGCCCCTTCCTCTGGGGTTCTTGGCTGGGTTCCAGAAGGGACTCCATCCAGAGGAGGTCTCCTGAGCGTGGCTCGGCCAGCCCACAGTGCCAGCCAGCTCCAGCAGAAGATGTCAGACTCCCTGGAGCCCCGCCCCACCTCCAGCCCTGGCCGGCACTGTCCTGTCCCGTCCCCAAGCCCACCACCAAGAGCAGCCTGCCTCCCTCAGCATGGCTGGCGGAGCCCTCCCAGCTGTCTCCCCACCTGCCCCCGACTCCAGTTCTCAGCACGGGACCAGTTACGGTGCTTGATCGTGAAAGGCCCTGGTGGTAACCTTCGGCCAAGACAGGGGAGGCCATCACCTTTGGGGCACATCTGTTTCTGGGACAGGGGCTTGAGGGCACTTACGGCCCCGCCACATGGTGGAGCCCATCTGAGGTCACTGGACCTCCCGCCCCTCCTGTTTCTGCCTCACTTGCCGTCTTGCATTGCTCCCGGCCTCTCTGCCTGTCGCCTCTGTCTCCTCACTGTTCTCCAAGCGAGGTGGAGCAGCAGGAGTTGAGCACTCTGCGGACAACAGAATATAGACTTGGAAAGGGTGGCACGAGGACCTGGTCCCTGGGGGACAGCAGGGTCGTCACACACTGATCAAGATCCGCACACTCACGTTTCACATGCAGGTGGAATGAACAAAGCCATCGCCAGGGTTATTATTCAAATGCATATACACGCAGCTTCAAATAACCAATAATAAATTGATTTTGAATCACTTCTGAATTCAAAGTAGCTTTTTGTTCTCGTGAGTTTTCTCGACCCATGAATCCTCAACACAAAAGCACCAGCACGTGACGAGGGGTTGACATTAGCATGCAGACCACAGGCTTGAAAGGAGCACTGTGATTCCTCGTTGTTGTTTGTTGGTTTTGCGACTGATCCCAGGGGTGCTCTGCCACCGAGCTGCATCCCCAGCCCTTTCCATTTTTATTTTGAGACAGGGTCTCACTAAATGGCTTAGGCAAGCCTCGAACTTGCGACCCTCCTGCCTCAGCCTCGTAAATTGCTGGGATTATAGGCAGTGTCACCACTCCCAATTCAAATCCTTCCTTTTTTTTTTTTTTAATTTTTTTAGTTGTTGATGGATCTTTATTTTATTCATTTATTATTTATTATTTATATGTGGTGCTGAGAATCGAACCCAGTGCCTCACGCATCCTAGGCAAGTGGTCTACCCCTGAGCCACAACCCAGCCCCTCAAACCCTTCCTTTTTGATGAAGGGAATGCAATTCAGAGGGCTTCGGAGCCTTGGCCAAAGTCACTCAGCCTGCCGTGGTGGCAGAGCCTGGTCTGTCCCGTACTTGAGGTGCCTGCATGCGGCAGGCACAAGTGAGCGATGGCCACCATTTCTGTCACCGTGCCCCCCTGCCTCGGGCACTCTCCATTTGCACCTCAACCATGCCAAGCCTGAATGGCTACCCACCCCTCATAGTCGGGAAAGCAGAGTGGTCTAGGAGCTCTGGCCACAGACGGGACTGAGAAGTCACAGCCCTCCGCACGCAGCCTCGCCCAGGGCTCCCAGCAACCAGGACTTTCCCTATAGCCGCTCCACACCTTTGATGCTCCTCCGCCTGAGCCTGCATCCTGCAGGGAGGAGAAGGCAGAGGGTCAGAGCCAGAGTGACAGTTCCCGATACCCACTTGTGCTTAGCAGTCGTCAGTTAGCATGTCCATGGGAAGAGGGGTGCAAGGAAGGGTGGACTAGTGGACAGGAGGAAGGGAGGGAGGGAGATGGATGACGGATAGACAGAGATTATCTCTGGGATACTCCCTGGGACAGCAGAGACAAAGGGGTGAAGTGAGACGGCCAAGAAGACAGGTCCAAGCCAGGTGCCATGGCACACTTCTGTAACCCCAGACCCAGGAGGCTGGCGTGGGAGGATCACAAGTTCCAAGCCAGCCTCATCAACTTAGTAGACCCTAAGCAACTCAGTGAGACCCTGTCACAAAGTAAAAAATAAAAAGGTCTGGGGATGTGGCTCAGTGCTCACCCCTGTCTTGTATCCCCAGTACCACAAAATAACAAGACAGGTGCCACGCTTCCAGCCAATGCCAGAGGGCAAGGCCTCAGTGGGAGCGCACTCCACCAGGTGGGCAGCAGCTGGAGGAAGGGCTTCTCTGAGAAGGACTTGAGGTCCCTGGATGAAGGTCGGTGGGCCTCTCCTCTTCCCCACTCTGGGGCTGCAGAACTGGCCCTGTGCCCGCTGCTCTCGCTGGGACAAGAAGCTGGTCGCTGCCTCAGGCTACTCGAGCCTGCATCTATTTATCATCTGGGCTGCTTGTTTATCTGTTTTGGGGCTCCTGCATCCCAGACCCCATGTTCTTTGTTCTGCAGAACATGGCTGTGCAGCCTTGAACGATGCTGCCTCCCACTCCACCCTGGCAACCATGACCGGACCCCTGCAGCAGGGCATGCACATGTACACATGCAAGCACCAGGGTCGTGCTGGCTGAGCAGGGCCCTCCTGTCACCCCCTCTGCTCACCCACGCAGCCCTTGCCTCATGCAAAAACCTGTCTCCACAAGGTCCATGCTCATGTCTGATTTTGAAAATCCAATCCCTTTACTGACTGAAGCTGCAGGTCCTTCTGCAAAGCCAAGCCCAGAGCAAAACTTTGGGTAAAACCAAAGTTCTTTTTTGTCACCAAAGAACCAGCTTATCAGCTCCCTACCGGGAACACAGGACAGCAAACAGCAGAGCCCGAAGGTCACCTCCTAGGAGCATCTTTTTTTGTGAGTAAACAACTGCCGTGGTTCTGTTTTGTGGGTTCATGAACAAGCTTGTTGGGGTGGCTGGGAGCCCAGCCAGTCCTTGTCTGTCCCCTGAGGACCCTCAGTCTCCTGACCCAGCAGTAGACGTTCCTCTGTTCAGGGGTGCCAGGTCCCAGGGCGAGGCCATCTCCCACCCGCCCAGCACTATCAGGGCATGATTGACATGGGCAGTAGGGGTTGGAACAAGGCAGGGGAGGGGCAGGTCCAGCTTTTATTTATGTGATAACCAAAATCAATTCTCCTTAAGCCCTCTTACTATGACCCAAAACTGTGTGTGCAAAGGCTCTAAACTCTTTTCATTATTTTTTCCTAGGAAAGGAAGAAAAATACCAAGATAAATGGTTGCCCAAGCTCTGTGCCGGGGGCCAGAGCTTCCACTGAACTAATGAAAAGCCCAGAAGCTGGTGTGCTACTCCCTACCCTGCTGAGCCTCTGGAGAGTCCCACCCAATCCTCGGGCACTGGGTTGTGCCAACTGGGTCAGGCCAGGCAGGATGCTGGAGAGAGGATGGCCAGGGCTGCAGGGGTGGATTTCTAATTTTTCTAGGCATGAAGTTCAAAGTGGCCTCTTTGGGGCTCAACCAGCCACAGCCAACTGGGCTTACCAGCTCAGGCTCCAGCAAAGAACCTGAGGCAGAGTTGTTTGGTAACCATCCCTCTAGGACTTCTACGATTATGGTGAGAAGGCAGTGTAGCCTAGAGGTTATCTCCTGAACTTTGGCTCTGATAGGCCTGGGCTCAAGCTCTGTTCTGCCATGTATTAGCTGTGTGACTCTGGGCAAGTTACTTGACCTCTCTGCCTCAGTGTCGTCAGTCTATACAATGATGATAATGTCACCCCCACTGCTTTGGGTTTCTGTAAGGAATGAATAGAAAAACATACATAACGTGAATAGCAGAGCCAGGTCATTCATAAGAAAGACAGTGTTGCCACTTTTATTTGTATTTTACTAAATAGGGGACAATATGGTTCTATTTACAGCAAATGCTGACTAATAGACAGCTTGGCCTCGTGCCAACTTCCAGCCCTGTTCATGAGGCTGGGATTCAGCCCACCTCGAGGAAGGGCCAAGGGCACCCAAGGCTCAAGGGAACTTCAGCTGGTCACTCTGGTCTTTTCAAATGCTCTCAGGGGTGCGGGGCTGGGTGAGGGCCCTGCTTGACCCAGACTCAGATCTCAGAATACGCATCCAAGTTAGAGACAAGTCTTCTCCTAGGGTGCCCTCATCCCCCCAGGAGTGGGCTGCCCCTCCCTGGGAAGGACCAGAGAAACTTTCATCAGCCCTCTAACCCCCTGTCTCTGTTTACTGATGAGACCAGAGAGGCAAAACCACCTGACTCAAGACACACAGCAAGGCGGCAGCAGAAGATTCTCGGGGTTCTGAGTTGCAGTCTTTGATCTTGTGCACCAGACTAATTTACAATGGAACTACTTCCTGTCCCCCCAACACCCAGGAAATAGTAAAGACTCCCTTGTCCCTCCCTCCCAAGGCCTCCGCCAGCCGCAGAAGCTGCCAGCACACTTCTCTCTTCCCCACCTTGCAGGAAGAGAAGCCAGCAGCTGCCAGAGAAGACGGACTTCAGGGCTGGATGGGGAGGGTGTAGGGGCCGGAGCCAAGCAGCCATCCCGCCTTCCACGTGGAGCTCAGGGGCCTCAGCCAAGGCTGCCTCTCCCCTGGCCGGCGCAGGCCTCCGTGGGGCTCTGGTGTTGCCTCATGTCTGCAGAGGCCTCTGGGCAGGCCATGTACCCAGTTCCTCCTGAGCCTCTCAGTTGTTCCAGAGGCTCAGGAGCTCACAGGCCTCAGATGAATGTCAGAAAATGAAAATACCCGTGTAGATCCTCCCGCTCCTTCCCCTCCCAGCGCCTTCTGTGGCTCCAAGCCCCGGAGAAGAATGAGCCCCTGACCTCAAGGGGTGCACACTTGGACGGTTGATTCAGACCCCTTGTTTCTTCTCTTCTCTGACCGTAGCCACAGCATATGGATACACAGGCTGCCTGCAGCGCCTGTCCCGGGCTCCCGAGGGTGGGGACACAGGGCCCTCTGATGCCAGTGTGGGCAGCATCGTGATCTTTCCACACCCTCTCTCCAGGACAGAGGCAGCCAGAGCATCGGGGCAGAGACAGATGGAAGAGCACAGAGAATGTGCAAAACGCCAAGGGGGCGTCACACAGCAAAGGGGTGCTCAGGTCTGTGTGGAACCGGCCGCCTCCCTAGGAGAGCAGGACTGCGCCCGTCCTGGCTGCTTGGCTGCTTGGCAGCTTGGCAGGGCAGCCCCCGCTAGGTATTGTTCCTGGGGCCTCTGGGAGTTGCTGGAACCTCCAAAGAGTCCAAAGCACCCCGACGTAGAGGTGAGAGGAGAAACAGTCTTGCCCAGAGCCCTCCTGGCTCCTGACTTTGGGATGCCTTGAGCAGTTCTGAGACTCCAGGAGCTGAGGCCATCTGGCAGGCTGCCAGCCGCGGGGCACTCCCTCTCCGGCAGCGCTCTGGTCATGGCACTAAGTCAGCTGGTCCCTGCTTGCAGCCTGGCTTCCCCCATGGAGCTGTGGGTCCTGGAACCATGTTCTGGGAGGAGGGCCGGCCACAGCGCCGCCCACCCCTGCAGACACAGGCACACACACACAGAGCATCCGAGCAGGCCAGGCCAGGCCAGGGCCAACAGAAAGGGAGGCAGCCGCCCCGTCTAGAGCACATTGGCCAGGAGCCTTTATAGGAACAAGCCATGTCCCAGACTTGGTTTAAGCCTGGGAGGGGGCAGGCGGCGTGAAAGGATCCCAAAGAGGGCTTCAGGGGACAGAGCACAGAGCCCACCCTCAGGACCCAAAGAAGCTCAGCAGCCCAGCCCCAGTTGTCCTGAAGGGCCTTGGGGAGGCCTCCAGCCCCTCCAGCCCCAGCAGCACCCGCCCCCTGGGTATCTGTCTTCTCCCAGCTGTTTGCAGTTCCTCCTGTAGACAGAGCCCTTCCCCCACCCCCAGCCTGCTTGGGATTTTGCTGCCTGCAGCTCTATTGGTAAGGGGAGTGCACCTGGGTCCCCACCACCCAAGAGGCCCAGGGACAGCCAGCAATGCCCCACGGCCACATGGAGAGCAGAACAGAAACACAGCCCAGGTGGCCCAAGCCCAGAAACCCACTCATCTCCCCCATCTGACCTCGGGCCTGAGCACCAGGACAGTTGTCTCTTGGGGCTCCACAAGGGCTATGTGAACACATCTGGGTGCCCAGCCAGCACCACAGAGGCTGGGCCACTCTCTTAAAATACTAATAATGGGTAAACTTCATATCCAAATCATGGCCATCCAGGCAATGGAATATTATTCAGAGATAAAAAGAAGTGAGCCAACAAGACATGTAAAGACAAAGAAAAGTAAATACATATTGCTAAGAATATTCTGGAAAAGTCAAAGCTGGGGGCAGTAAGAAGTTCAGTGGCTGATTCAGACCCCTTGGCCTAGGGTTTGAGGCCAGAGGGCATTTGGGGTCAGGGAAAGTTTCCTGCATGATCTGTAATGATGATGGATAATGCCTTCATGCATCTTCACAGTGTGGAACAGAGAATGAACTCTAATGTCAACTACGGACTCTAATAAAAATGTATGAAAATTGGGTCGCTTGGAACCAAAGTCCCACACTAATGCAAAATGGTAATAATAGGGGAAACCATGTGTGCTGGTGGGAAGGCATATGGGAACTCTGCACTGTCTGCTCAATTTCTCTGTAAACCTAAAACTGCTCTAAAAAATAAAGTTTATTCTCTAAATAGTAATAATAATAATACTTATTATTATAATAATTAAAAGTTGCACACAGCCAGGTGAGGTGGTACATGCCTGGAATTCCAGGGATTTGGGAGGCTGAGACAGGAGGATCACATATTTGAGGTCAGGCTCAACAATTTAGCGAGATTCTGTCTCAAAATAAAAAGTAAAAAGACCAAACAAAAGTCGCACACAACACACATTTCACTGTGTCTCTATTAACAGCATTTTCTTATTTTCTTCCTTCTGATGACAGTTACCTGTCTAGCTAATTCGTAGAGTTAGAAACCACTCACCTTCAAAGGGGACTCTTGCATGCAACCCACCCAGACCCCACCCCAGCACCTTGTTATCAGGCTCACACTGGGCCACTGTCTACCCACTCCCGGTCACCCCAGGGCCGTATACTGACCTCGGGAAGCCGCACATACCCAAAGCCCACTAAAGCTATCCAGGCTGGCCAGCCTAAGCCGCTCACACTGCTTCTGCCCTCCCTTCCTGCCCATGGAAACACAGTGAAAAGGCCCCCCAGCTGCCCCTGTTCCCTGTCCCTCTGCCTCCCTCTCCCCATGGGGGCCTGTGTGGTACTGCCGGCCCCCTCTTGAGCTGAGTGGCAAACTGCCTCATCAATGGCATCCGCCCCTCGGCCTGTTGCCCTCATCAGACCCGCACCATAATCAGACCTACAGGGCCAACCGGGGCCCAGCACAGGGCGCGGGACTGGGCAGCTTGTTCACCTCGACTTTGTCTTCAGGGTTGTGGCAAGAGAAGCAAAGACTCAGCCAGATCAGTGCCCTCTGCCTCCAGCCTCCATTCCCCAGGTGAATAAACTGAGGCCCAGCCAGGGGAGGCTTTGCTCAAGGCCTCAGGTCACCCTTGGCTTTGTGCAGGAAGCCACAGAAGCCGCGCACAGGAGCACTGCTGTGTCCCGTGCCCCACCGTGCAGCCAATCAGAGGTACAGCCACCCATAGCCGCTCAAGCTCCCAGAGGCCCAGCCCCAGGCCAGGCAGGTCACCTTCTTGCCTGCTTCTCAGGGCCCTTTTCTCCCCTCCTCAGATCTCGGTGCCTCCAGAGTGGCAGCCCTCAAGTTCAGGAGGGCGCAAGGGAGGATCTTAGCATGACAGGTAACAGGGTCCCCTCATGCACACCAGCTGAACCCCCTCCCCTCCCCACTGAAAGGACAAAGCCAAGCAGATGCTCCGAGCAGAGCCGCCTTGGAAAGCAGCAGGCTCAGGGCAACCTGCACTGTGTGCAGCCCAAACGTGCATAGAGCCACCTCCGAAGCCTAATGCGGGCTGGCCAGGGGCACAGAAAGGGGAACCAGGCGATCACTCCGGGTGACATGATGCATTGGCTGGTGCCTGGACCCCAGGAGCCCCCACACTCCTTCATGTGTGAGTGTGTCGAATGGGGTTGGCGCTCTCCTTATGGGGTCCTCTAAGCAGAGGCGGGTGAAGTTATCAAGTAGTACTCAGACCAGCAGCTGGAAAAATAAATAAATAACTGCTTAAGTAAACAGCAAGATTGACAGGAACCATTTTTCGAAAGAGAAGCGCCGGGGGAACGGCTGTCGAGCGATGGGAAGGAGTAATAAAGTCCTTGTCACTCTGAAGACCGCCACTCTCCAAGGCCCTCTGAGCCAATAACCATGATGAGCTCTGAGGGCCCGTGCAGGACACCCACTCATCTTGCTGCCTCCGCAGTCAAGATATATGGTGCTGCGCCTGAATTTGGTGGCTTTTCTTCTCCCCACGGGCACATGTCCCATGTCCCCAGTTGAGCCCTGTTACCTGTACCCATTTAACTCGGCCCAAACTGGCAGGCACTTGGAGAGGCCTGCATCTGGGTGGTTGCTGGGGCCCTGCTCCCAGCACGGTGACACCCAGAGGAATGAGCTTTGCCCAGTGTCCCAGGCAGGAGGGGAAAGTGACACACGAAAGGAACTCCCTGGTTGGTCGCATGTCCGTGCCCGCCCCGGCTCTTCCAACTTAGGGGGAACGATCGATCGATCGTGTCTTCTCAAGATCTCGGGGAAACTGCTCTGCAGAGGCATCAGAATCTAGAGCCAGAGCTCTGCAGAATGGAGCAGCGGGAAGCACAGAAGTGGAACCTCAAAGGCCAATCCCGGGGCCCAGCCTGGGGACAGAGGCTGGCGGGCAGGTCTCCCACCTGCAAGACAAGCAATATGATGAGGATCCACAGGCCAAGCCGATCCCAACTCGCTCCTCCCCACCTGACACAGCCCTGCTGTGTGAACTCAGACCCTCAGCCCTCCTCCACCTCAGCTCTTTGTCCCTGTAAAGGAGGGGTCATGGTTCTGGGCCCACCAGCCCTGCCGGGCCAGAATACCGGGAAAGCACATTCCTAAGCCACCAGCACTGAACAGATGCAGGATCCGATGCTTCTTCTCATGCACAAACCATGCCCATGTGGGCCTGCGGCCGGCCCTGCCCAGCAAGTACAGGCAGCCCTGCCCATCTGCTGGCAGCGGGGCTCCCAGCCTCCCCCACCAACACTGCCCGGCTGAGCCCTCACATGTCTCCCCATTTCTGAGCAGCTGAGGGAGTCAAGGTCATCCTGGCCGACCTCTGCTGAATGTGCTGCTCACACCAGCACCTTGCATTCCCCCCGAAACCCCCATCTCAGATGAGGAAACCGAGGTTCGGAGATAAAAAGTAGGCCAAAGGCAGGGTGAGCAAGTGGCAGGGCTGAATGTCACCCTTGTCCAGTGGCCTGCTCGTCTGGTGGTCACTGTGCCAGCTTCTTGGCATTTGCTCCCCACCTTTGTGATTTCTATCAGAGCTGGGTCCCACTCAGACCATCAGGTGTATGTAATATTGTCTGGAGGTGCATCACATAGTCATTCATCCAACAAACAGTTACCAAGGACCTAACATCTATGCAGGCACCGTTTGAGGGACTGAAGATTCAGAGTAAACAAAACAGACAGAGAGGCCAGCCCTGTCACACTATTTACTTAATAGGTTTTCATCTACTCGTTTTCTAAGGTAACATTTAGTCTTTTGTCTTTTTTCCTCTCTCTTTTTGGTACTGGGGATTGAACCGCTGAGCCACATCAAAAGCCTTTTCTTTCTTTCTTTCCTTTTTTTTTTTTTTCTTTAAATTTTGAGATAGGATCTCACTAAGTTGTTGGGGCTGGTCTCAAACTTTCAACCCTCCTGCCTCAGCCTCCTGAGTTGCTGGGATTGCCAGCATGCACTACCACGTCTGCCTAAAGCAACGTTTATTTTAAAAGAAAAAATACATGTTGCTACTACAGATGAAAATCCAGCATGGATTTCATGGTGCCATTAGAAATGCAAAATTCAACTGAGTGTTCTTGCTGATGAAGGTTTGAATCCTTGTTTGGTTAAAACAGGAGAGATCCATTCTTTTAATTTTTAAGCATAGAATTACCATTTCTAAGTATATAGCCCAAAGTATTGAAATAGACATTCAAACACATCCTTGTACAACCAGCATCCATAGGAGCACAATCTGCAATCACCAAAAGATAGCAGGTGAGCTTGTGACCACCAGGCCCTGGAGGATGGGGTGTCTGCTAGTGAGCCCCTGGTCTGCTTTCAGGGATGCAAATGTCTCAGGATCAGAGAGAGGTGACAGGTGCACATACTGTAGTAACACCTGTAGAAGAGTACACCTTAAAGTGGTTCACAGAGAATTTTATGTTGAGATTTTATCTCAATTTTAAGGGAGATTTCAAAGTATTAGCCACGCATTAAAGACAGACCTTGACCAAACAAGATCTTCTCCTTAGCCGGGCGCGGTGGCTCAAGCCTGTAATCCCAGCACTTAGGGAGGCTGAGACAGGAGGATCCCGAGTTCAAAGCCAGCCTCAGCAATGGCGAGGCGCTAAGCAACTCAGTGAGACCCTGTCTCTACATAAAACACAAAATAGGGCTGGGGATGTGGCTCAGTGGTCGAGTGCCCCTGAGTTCAGTCCTTGATACCAAAAAAAAAAAAAAAAAGGAATGAGAGAGAACTGCATTTTTCCTTCTAATTCCCAGACACTTTTGCTCACAGTCTCTCCTTGGGCCTTTAAACTGACCTTGGGCTGTGGAAGAGAAAGGTGGCACCATCTCCAAGAGTCTGCTGGGGCTGCACTAGCAGGGTACCCTACACTGTGTGGCTTAAACAGCAGAGACGTGCTTCCCACTGTTTGGGGGGCTGGAGGGCAGGATCAAGGTGTCAGCAGAGCTGGTTCCTCAGGTCTCTCCCTGGCCAGCGGACGCCACCTTCCTGCTGTACCCTCGCGTGGCCGCTCCTCTGAGTGTTCTTGGTGGGTCTCTGAGTGCCCAGATTTCCTCTCGTAAGGACACCCTCAGGTGGAGCAGGACCACCCTACAGCCTTGTCTGAACTCAGTCATGTCCTCCAAGGTCCTGTCTCCAAACAGTCGCATTCTGATTAGGACTTCAGCAGAGGAATTTGGTGTCAAGGGACACAAGCCAGCCCGTAAGTGACCAGTCCATTGATGAAGAGAAATAGAGATGGCAGCTCAGGTCACAAAGCTGATGGGAGCAGAGCAGGAGAGAGATCTGATGTCCCATCTCTCCCTGTCTGCCTGTGTATCCAGTGATGTGACGACCACAGGAGCCACAGTGGCCTTTCAGTGTCCCTGGAAAGACCTACTAGGAGCAGCCAGCTCCACCGCACACGAGGTTTTGTGCAATCCTCAAGACCACATGGGTCCCGGTTCCCTGGCTGTTACCACCTTGTCCTCTGATCCAGCCCATAACCACGAAGGACGTCAGCAAGACTCTGCTCTGGCCTCTGGGGAAAAGTGTGTGATTAACTAATGAACTTGAATGCATCGTCCACACGCCCGGGGAGAAAGGCACACGCAGAGCCCACACAACCTGAACCCAGTCAGTTTATTTTCCTGAGCTTGTGCTTGGAGAGAGCATGGAATCCTGAGCGGGGCTTTGTTTAATATGCATCTTTCTTCTCCAGGCATCAAAGAGATTAATTTTTGTAGAGTAAACAGGCTTCAAAATAGGATGTCGTCTCTGAAAGGCTGCATCTGATTTGGCAGTCCCAATGGCGAGCCACCATCATCCTGTGTGTGGATGAAAGAGATGGGAGATAGCAGAGGGTGGAAGGAGGGGCACAGATGCTCCCGGAAGTGGCATGCTGGCTGGCGCTGTTCCTGCAACAGAAGCAGAGACCAGGACCCAGTGGGCCTGAGCCAGCACACAGGCTGAGACATTTCCCGTCCTGTTGCTCCCCACCGCGGTGGCCGCAGGGGAGCCTTATCCCCAGGGATGTGCACAGGAGCCCCGTCTCCATGCCAGATGTGTCAAGGACATGCCTGCTGCATTGCAGGAGATTACAAAAGGCATCCCCTGGAAAGGTGGGTGACTCTCCAACAAGCAGCCCCCATCCTCCACAAATGGTCCTTCTGCTCTGCTCAATCAGAAGCTGGGGGCCCCTTTGGGGTCTCCATGCCTCCTGAGGGCTGGTGGAATTGACTCCTTGGAAACCCCTCATTCAAATAGCGGCCTGTTCTCATCATCCAGGGTGCCTGCTCCCTGACCCTGCTCTCCAGCCACAGGCTCTGCAGAGCTTGGCACTGCCTGCCCTCTCCCAGCCTCCACAGGCAGCTCCTTTGGCTTTCAGTCTTGAACACATTACCCCAAATACACACCCAGTGTCTCCACCAGAAAACTCTTCTTCCCCCTTCAGGACCCAACCTCCAGGAAGATGGAAGCAGTCTTGCCCTCTCTGTGTATCTCCAGCACCAAGCACAGTCAATAAATTCCAGATGAGTGAACAGATGAGAAAATTTGCTTGCTTAGATTTTGGCCAGTCCACGGCCCAATTTGCAGAACATCAATTTGCAGAGACCCAGAGAGCTCATTGGCCACTGGCCGGGTAGCCCTCCCCCACCACACTGAAGGGTACCTGGCTGTCCCTTTGGTCAGGTAACCTGGTAGATCTGGGAAAGGACTACAGATATTGTCAGAGAAGGGACACAGACCGTGCCCTGCTGCCACCCCCTCTGTCCTTTGATGTAAACACCACTCAAATGCTCACATGGCCTCCAGTACACTGATGGTCCCATTTGCTGGGATTTCCCCAAATGCAGAAGACCCTATCGGAAAGGGGACTCACTCTTCTCTGTATCACTCTTCAAATGCGTCTTTAAGAGACTGGAGGGAGGGGCTGGTCACAGCCCTTAAGAAGCCGTTGAGGGCAAATGGCTCTAACCAGAGTCCGTCTATAGAGCCCAAGGTGCCTTAATAAGCCAGTGTCGGGACCTGGGGACTGTGGTCCTCATCTTTTTTGCAGCAAGGGTGCTAGACCTCAGAAGGCCAAGTGCAACTTTGCTTTGGAACATGGTGGCCAACAGGCAACTCCAGGAATAGACTTGAGGCCTCATTTGTAGACACCAGAAATTAAAAGAAACACAACTGCTGTGTCCAGGCCCATCAGCAGCCGCTGGCCTTCCCCAGAACAGAGGAGAGTCTGACCCTGTGGCCTCCATATGCTTCATGCCCCAGGACAGCACAGAGTGGGCAGAATGGCTGGCAATACCCCAGAGGTTCTCCATCCATCTCTGCCGGGCAGGTCAAGGCCCGCGAGGGATCCTGTACTTCCGTGATTTCTCTGCCCCTCGCTCCCCTTGGACTGCAAGCGCACCACTCTGTCCCTCCCGCTTAGCTTTGGTGCCAGGCCCACGTAGGCATGGCACACCACCGTTGAATACACAACACTCTTTCTCTACCTGGAGGGTGGTGAGGACGGGGGCCCGTAAGAGACAGAACAAGGAGCACCCATAGCCAGCCAGTCTCCACTGCAGCCCTGGGTCAGCACTGGTCCTGGGGATAAGGCCAAAGCCGGGGCCTGCCCCGGAGGCCAGACAGCTTCAAGAAGTCCTGGGGAATTTGTTGGGCCACAGAGCAACCTCAGGTCCCCAGGCCTGCTTATCAAGCTTCAACCTGAGGGTGAGGATGAGGACGGAGGGGACACAGCTGCTCTTTCTAAAACCCCCCAAGTTGGAACTTGAAGCTCATACATACGTAAGAGCCTTAAATAAGAGAACCTTAAGAAAAATTGAAGAGAGCCTTAATAATCTTATTTTTACAAATTTTATAACACCTGAGGTACAGGGCACATTGGCACACACCTGAAATCCCGACAACCTGAGAGGCTGAGGAAGGAGGATGGAGGCCAGCCTCAGCAACTTGGGGAGACTCTGTCTCAAAACACAAAAAGGGCTGGAGTGTGGTAAAGCGCCCCTGGGTTCAATCCCCAGCACCATAAAATGAGAGAAAACCACATGCCAGATGAGCCCCTCCCTGGCTGCCTCCAGGCACAGAGAGGGCCCCACAGCCTAAGGTCCTTCAGAGTCCCAGGAGATCCACCCTCCGACCTAGAGAGAAAGGTCTTCTCTCTGCTCTTGTGCATGCTTAAAATTTTCCACAACTGCAGGTTTATTTTAAAAAATTACCGGCATCATATTTCTATAAACCTGGTTCTCAATTGTTCTTATTTTTCTTTGTATCTTAGAAATTCGCTTTACTTGAATAAAGCAATCATGCGAACATGTGAAAGAAATGACTTTACAGCAGAAACGACTGGACTGTGTGCACTCTTCGGCTACCCTGGGCAACATCTGGCCAGGCCAGCAGGTTACCTGTCCGATGGCTCTGCATAAGAGCAGGCAAAGTGCCCAGAGAATCGCCAGCCTCTGGGACCCTCCCCGGCCCCACAGAGGGCAGGAGCCTGACAGATCCAGAGCCATAGTCACGCTCCCTTCTTTCCTACCCAGGCCTCTGCAGCAAAGCCACGTCTTACATAATGAGGGGTTGAGACATGATTCACGGGGGCCCAGCTCAGCCACACTGGCTAAGGACCTCCCTGTTCTTACAGCCTGCAGAGCCATGTGCAATCAGACAGACCTGGCAGGAACCCAGCACCTCCACTGTGACCTTGGGCAAGTTCCGAACTGCCCTGAGCCTGTCTCCTCATGGAGGAGTGGAAACCCTAAGGAACCTCCCCCAGGACCCACCAGGACTGAATGGGATAATGGATGTGAAAACACCTCCCACAGAGCTGGCCCGGCTTGGGTAAAGCAGAGAGCTTCTGGAGGCTGGGGCTGAATCCTTCTCCCCCTTGCAGGGCAAACTGGAGACCTGGGGCACCCGCACAGTCCCAGCCCCACTTGTCTGCACGGAGGGAGCTCAGACAGCGGAAGCATGCTAGCTGCCTTCAGCCTGGCCACCCTGACCGCATGCTCCCGCTAACTCAGCCAGAAAGACCAGCCTGTGGTTAGGAAAAGCAGCCACCATGGTTTCCAGCGGAGAGAAGCTGCCTGCCTTCCAGAGGCCTCTCCAGGCTACGCAGCATGGTTTTCCAACTAAGCGAGGCTGCTCCCCGAGCTGTTTCACCAGCCCTCTCTCTGCTCCCTCTGAAGCACAGAAAGCCGTGGACAGCGACATGCCTTCCTCTGACTTCTGGTTGTTTTTTCTGAATGTCCTGCTAGAGCTTGGGTCATCCTCCAGGAACACCCTGCGGGAGAGGCGGGCTGGGTTTGGGTGGGAAGTCTGGGGGACAATGTTGGAGACCTGCGAGGACAGATGAGCTGGGGGAAGGACCATAAGTTCTTCTCTGGATGAGCAGAGAGAGAGGCATTTTGGACTTTTTTATATTGGTACTGGAGATTAAACTGAGCCACATCCCTAGTCCTTCTTTATTTTTATTTTGAGACAGGGTCTCACTAAGTTGCTTAGGGCCTTGCTAAGTAGCTGAGGGTGGCTTTGAACTCACGATCCTCCTGCCTCAGCTTCCTGAGCCACTGGGATTACAAGTGCACACTGCCACATCCAGCTTGGAAGTCTTTTTAAAATTTTTTTAAATTTAGGTTTTTGTCAGTAAGAGTCGACACCCAGGACTGCTCTCGGGGTGGGTGTAGGTGGGCTGCAGGGCAGACTCAGGTTCCAGGCGCAGGAGAGCCACCAGCATACCACACTGGGGACACCTTGTAGGAGATCTCTGGAGCAGCAATGAAGTCGAGAGAGAGGAGAGCAGGGGTGAGACAAAGAAAAATCACCAGCAAAGTCTGGAAGGAAAGGAAGAGGAGGGAAAACAGGGCAGGGGGAGGGGCCTCCACAAGGGGCGGGGCAGCCTAGCCCTGAGGCCAGCACAGTCCTCTGTTTAAATGAGGTCCCGATTGGTCCACTGGAGTTGGAACTGAAGGAGTCATCGTCAGAGGGCCAGCAGCACAGCAGGGGCCCTGGGTTGCCAGTATGGATCTAAAGAAGACGGGCCATGTCCACTTCCTCTTTCTTGCAGTGACCTCTTTGGGGCCCTTCTGGGACCAAGCTTCCTAACCAGCCTGTGCGAAACCTCCCTCCCCACTGGCCATCGCCATTTGTAGCCCTGGCTGAGCAGCCAGCCAAGAGTCAGCAACCAATGCTTGTCACCTAACTGAGGCATGTTGGGGACTCTGACCTTGCCAAGTGTACACAGGATGGCAGACCCAGCCAGAAGACCCTGGCAGCTGCGCCCAGGCAACTCAGAATCACAAGACAATAAAATGATCATTTTTAGACAAACAAAGTGTTGTCAGAGACTTTGCCATGGCTTGGGGCTGTCTTAGTCCATTCTGTGTAGATGTAACAAAATACTCAAAGTTGGCACATTATTAAGAAAAGAGGTTTATTTAGTTCACAGTTTGGGAAGTCCAAGAGCACGGCATCAACACGGATCAGCCTCCCACGACGGGAGCAGGTGTGAGAGATCCCACAGCAAGAGGGGAAGCCGAACTCACTTTATAACAACCCACCCTCTGGGTAACCAGTCCAGTCCCAGGAGATCTAACTCGCTCACAAAACTTGGGCATTAATCCCTCCTGAGGGTGGTGCCCAAAATGACCTAATCACCACTTAAAGGTCCCACCATCTCTCCATATCTTGGAGACCAAGCCTCCAGCATAGGAACGCAGACCATGTCCAAACCAGGGCACCACAGTGGTGGGGATGGGGCCCCAACCCAGAGGGATAGCAGGGCAACAGGGGTGTGTGTGTGTGTGTGTGTGTGTGTGTGTGCAGGTGTAACAGCGCCTTCACCCTCTAAATACGGCCCTCGTTGCTCTAAGGATCTTTTTTTTTTTTTTAAGAATTTTTTTCCACAATACCTTTATTCTAATTATTTTTATGTGGTGCTGAGGATCAAACTCAAGGCCTCACACATGCTAGGCAAGCGCGCTACCACTGAGCTAAAGCCCCAGCCCCAGAATCATTTTTTTTTAAATGTTTTTTCTCTCTTCTCCTCTCTCCCCCTCCCTAACAAGATTAGGGAGACAGTGTTAGCTTTTCTTCCCTGGTTAACTGCCCTGGAGCACACCCACTACAGGAAGGGGATGCCTGCTGAGGGTCTGGGAAGTGAATATCTCCCAAATTAACAAGTGAATCCTAACATGCCATCAGGGACCCGCTGGAGGCCCCTCCCAGAGCACACCTGGAATGTAACCCTTGAAGTCCCTTTAAAACCCTCCTGTCCCTCCTGATTGGGAATGTCACAGCCTTTGGGACAGGAGTCCCCCTGTGTTTCTCCTTTGTTAACAAAGCAATAAACCTTCTTTTTCCTTTTTCTCAAAATCATGTGTCTTCATTCCTAAACTGGCATCGATTGGCACTGGGGACAGGGACGGAGCTTTTGGTCACACAGGGAGTAGATGCAGTGCTCAGAAGCTGTTTGTTGAGCAGGAACTTGGCTTGGAAGGAAGAGAAGCACATTCTGCCCTTCGTGACATAGGAAGTGGCTTCTTGGCCAGGTGTCAGGCACTGAGTCAGCCAGGAAAAGTCACCCACAGCCTTCACAGTCAGATTAACCAGAGCTGTGGACCTGTGTGACCAACAGCCCTGGCAGAGCCCTGGACAGCGAGCAGCAGGCTTGGGCCCCCGTCTCAGGCCTGCCACCCGCAATCTGGGTCTTTTAGGTCTGAAAGACACCTACCCTGCCAATTCTCCAGGGCCGTTGCTGGAAAAAAAGAAAATGCAGTCTATAAAAAGACAGTCGGGGGGAAAGCTGACGTACAAAATTCTTATTGTCATTACCACTCAAAGGAAGGAGGGGACGGAGAGGTTCAACTGCCCACTAGCAACCTACTCGAATGTATACAGGTTGAATATCCCTACGTTTCAGATTTGGGAGCATTTCAGATTTTCGGATTAGCAGTGCTCAACTGGCACTCTATGAAAGTCTTCTGAAGTCAGGAAAACTCTGAAATCTGAAACACTTTCAGTGCCAAGCATCTGGATAAGGGATACTGGACCTGCACAATGTGTTTATATGAAAAAAGTCTTGGGAACCCCATGGCCTCCCACTAAGCCTTCGCCTCTTAAAGGTCACACCACCTCTTCATAACAGTGTCTTGGGGACCAAGCCTCGGGCGTGTGAATCTTCCAGAGCAAGCCGTGTGCAAACCCTCACCCCGAGGGATGACGAGATGTGGTGTGTGGTGTGTGGTCTGCTCGCTGAGCTTGCATCTCGCCAGCAGCCTCAGAAAACTCCAAAGAGGTTCGGACTGTGCATTGCCCCAGGGGCCTGTCCGGCCTCAGCCCCTTTGTGGGGCGCTGTAGACTCGTGGGGCGGGTGAAAGGTTGCTTCCTCAGCCAAAAAAACAAGGGCCACTTCACAGACCTTGCCAGAGTTGCCAGCACCCCCTCCGATTGCCACAATCCCACTTTCCGCCTCCAACATCTGCAGCTGAAAATCAGTACTGTGTCCTGGAGTGGAAGAAGGAACACCAGGGAGGGCGCCTGAAAATCCTTAGCACCTGATTGTCCTAAGCTTCATTCTGCTGGCAGCTTCCTGCACGGGGCTCTGAGCAACCCGGGGAGAGAGCGAGAGCAGCAGAGGGGGTGAGACGCACAAAAGGGGGAAAATAAACAAAAATCACACAGCACATTAGAGAGGGGAGCAAATGGCCAAGCAGTGGGTGCCAGCGGCCGAGGGAGGCTGCACTTCGGGGTCCTTCCCGGTGGTTGCCATGGTTTCCACGCCTTCATAATTCTCGCCCAAACAGTTCTCCTTCCACTCACCTTGTGTCACCAAGCCGGAGGAGAAATGAGAAAGTGTGACAAATATGCTGATCTGGGGAGAGACTGAGGGGGAGAGCGAGAGGGGAGGAAGATGGAGAACGGAGACAGGGCCTCCCTCTAAGACCAGTGACCGGGTCCCTGCCGGGGGCTCTGATAGCACACAGGCTGGCCTTGACCAAATTCTGATTTAGAAAAACCTGTAGATCAAATACACACTGAGTTTAGAGGCACAGGTCACCAGTCTGCTGGCCGGGGTGGTCAGGTCTTACACAGGGATCACTTAGGAGTGCACAGCCCGAGCCCACAGGACCAGGGTCTGCATCCCCCTAAGGTCTACTGGAGAAGGTCCAGCCTTTCCCCAGGCTTGGATATGAGCCTCGTGGCTGAGCCTCTCCTGCCCTTATCTCTGAAATGATGCCCAGGGCTGCCGTGAATACTAACACCCTGTGTTCACAGCCTGGCTCATGCCTGGCACATAGGACTGCAAGAAAGTGTCGCTTCTCAAAGAAAAACAATTTCACTGAGGCACAACTGATGTGCAATAAAACCCACCAGCTTTAGGGGGCCTTTTGAGGGGTTCTGACACCTGACTCAGTCGTGAAACTACATCCACTCTGCCTCATTTTCATGGTCCCTGGAGCTCCCCCCTCTCCCCTTGTAGTCAGTGCCCCAACCCCAGCCCTTCCTGGCCTTGGGCGACAGCAGCCAAGGATCTGTGGCCCGGAGTTCTAGAGAGTTCTAGAAAGCCTAGTCAACGGAAGCCTCCTGTGTTGACTTCTTCCCCTAGTCTTGCCCACGCTATCCGCAGCCCATTTCCTTCCGTCAGTAGGTCATACTCCATCCCGAGGAGTGAAGGTGACTTTCTAGGATATAATTCCGTTCACAGGACCTCCAGTCCTCCGTTTCCCCCTGGGACCATCCCAAAGGCATCGTCCTATCGGATCTTCTCTGCCAGTTCCTGAATTTCCTCAGCCAGACCCAGCAGTGCCTGTTGAGGGAAGAGAGAGACGTAAAGGGAGGCAAGAACAGCAGAGGTGGCCCCCCAACCCGGGCTCACTCCCACCCCTGTGAAACTGGCCCAGCCGCTTGCTGCAGGCACAGATGTCACCGGCTCACAACCTCCTTCTGGCATGTTCTATCTGCCCCCTGGCCTGATCCTTCACCAAGCCTGCTGGGTCATGGCCTTAGAACCCCATGGAGAGGGTGTGGCAGGTCCCCCAGAAGACTCTTACCACCCTCCATCTGTTGATTTTTTTTTTCATTCAACAAGAAATTATTGAGTATCAGCAGGTGCTGGGCACAGGCCAGAGGCCAAGCAGTGGGCAGAGGGGCAGCCCGGAGCTGCACTGCTGGCCAGATGCCTGTCCCTCACCTCTCCTCCTGCCTCTGACTCAGCCCACAGGAAGGACTGAAGAGAAAGCCTCCCCTCCACGTCCTCCGGTTCTCTATTCAGCTCAGGCTCAGCAGCAGCAGGCGCTGAAAGGATTCCAGGTGTCCCCTCGCCCTCTCTTCCTTCTTTTCTCTCTTTTTTCATCTTTTCTTTCAAAATGCTCTTAATAGTGGGAAAGTTAGCATGAAAGGAGAGAAAATGAGGCTCAGAAAGAACACATCTGATGTGCAGCAATTTGTTCGCTGTGAGGCTCTTCTTCCCGGGAACCTCACTGCTGGAGGGAGCTGAGGGTCCTGTGCCACCCGCCAGCAGCTGGGGTTGGGAGCAGCTGGGGGCCGGGAGATGTGCCTCCCGCTTCCCTCCTGAACACAGAGGTGGGAGATGCGTCAAGGTAGGGGTCTGGCCTCACAGCAGCAAGTGAGATCAGGGCCGTAGAAGGCCAGGTTGGCTGCCAGGTCACAGTTGGGGCCATGCTAGAGACAGGGAGAATGGGTTATCTCCCCTGCCCGAAGGCAAGAGCCTGAGGTCTCAGGTGGCATCCCAGTGGGGTAGGTTCCAGACCTGGTCACCCCAGGGACTCAGGCTAGCCGTGATTTATCCCTCCTGCCTGGCCATGCACTCTATTGAAGAGCCAGTCACACCCCAGCTAAGGACTGCCTCAGCACCCCAGCTAGGCTGTGTTTCGAGAAAGCCCCGACAGGCCTTTATCTGTGCCACCTCCCCTATCCATCCTGAACTGACCTTCCTGGCCACCTTCCTCTACCCACAGGACCACATCTGAGAAGGAGCAAGCTGGAGAAGACCCACCCAAGCCCCCTTCTTGGGAGAGAAATGATTCCTTGGCTGCCTACCACAAAGGCAAGGGTTCTGGGTCAAGTGCACTTGAGGAGAGGGGCTGCTAGCAATTGTGTCCCTGGGAAACAGAGGGGTGCAATCCCCACAAGCCCCAAGTCTCCGTGAGCAGCTGGATGGCTGCCTGCCTGAGTTCAAATCAGATCAAACCTGCTTGCTGTTTCTTAGCTGTGTGACCAGGACCATCCCTGACACGGCTGGGGCAGTAACAGCACTGTCTCTGATTCACTGTGTCAGATTCTACCACGCACACACCCAGAGCCATGCCTAGCACACAGCAAAGACGTGTGTCCCATTGTCGTCATTGTCACTCAGCCAGGCCATCCCTGGGTGCCACAGCCACTCTGGCCCTGCTGACAGGGTGTGAGGGCTCAGCCAGACCTGCCAGGTGCCTGTGACCTCAAACCTGGCCTCCTCCCGTGACCGAGGCAAAGCTGGGCTAACAGGCCGCAGCTGATGGAGGGGCAGGGCTGCCGCCTCCTGGGCCAAGGCCACACTGTACAACTCCAGGGGAGCCATTTGCATCAATGGTGCCTAGGGTCAAGGGGTAAGCCCTGATAGAGGCAGGTCAGGGCTCACCTGAGGGGCCATTGTCCACCAGACGCTGTTTACAGGACCCAAGGACGAGCTCAAGAAGGGAGAGCCCCATCTGGGCAGCAGTGGGACATGGCTTTCCTTCTCCTGGAGCAGGAGGCCTCGTTTTGTCCTGGAGACAGAAGAGACCTGAAGAGATTGCCTCTTGCACCCCTCCCTCCAAGCCACCTCACACCCACATCTCTCCACCACTCCCCAGGGGACAGGAGCTTCAGAGACCCCAAGCTTAGCGAGGGTGTGGTTTCCTCTCAGCCTTGCCCCTCTGAGGTGTTTGCTCAGCTGTGGCCACCACCTCGAGGTGAGGTGTCAGGCTGTCTTCACAGAGCCTCCTGCGTGGGGGAGGCAGACAGCCAAAGAGATGGGGCACAAGGCCAGCCCCTTCCAAGGGAGGCTCAGCAGCTGGGGAGTCCCAGGGAGAGAACAGTGACTGGGAGACGAGGCAGAGGCACCTGCCACTGCGTGTGGGTGTGCACATGCAGGTGTTCATGTGTACACGTCTGCTGTGATGCAGGTATGTAAGAGTATGTACAAATGCACCCGTGCAGGTGTGAATGGGGTGCGGTATGCAAACATGCAGGTGTGCTGCAAAATGTGCATGTGTCTGCAGAGGCAGCGCAGGCCCACGTGCACGTGTGTGCAAATGGTGTGCGAATGCCTGGTGCGTAGAGACACATGTGTATATGCCAACACACATGTGCACAACCATGCTCATGTGTGTGGGTGCACGTGTGCAAGGGACCTGGGCAGAGCAGGAGGGAGAGGAGGGCCGAAGGCAGAACGCCCACACAGCCCTGTCAGGCAGGAAGCACTGGCAGGCGAAAGCGGCTCTTCAGTTCATCAGGACATGGCTCAGCAGGCGGGCAGGGGCTGGGGGCTGCCTGCCCCTCGGATCACACTGCCCCTCGGATCACGCCGGCAGGGATGGCTGCTGCTCTCAGGGTTCTGTGCTGCAGGGCTCCTAATGCTGGTCTCTTCTCTCACCTTCACAAGGGAATGCCCTTCTGCCAGGCCCACCTCCACCGTCACTGTCAAGGCCAGGAGGCCTCCCAGGAGAGAGCCAAAGGTGGCACCCACTTGAGGTCACCATTGCCTGAGGGCCAGGCTCTCATCCAGGAACAAGGGGACTTCCTGACAGCTTTTCTTGGGGAAATGAGGGTGACGTCAGCTGTTTTCCAGTGTTCAGCCAAAGAACCTTCCAGGCCTCTGTGTATCTAAATGCAGAGGCCTCTGGGGACAAGCACAGTCGGCATTTCCACCTAGCATCTAGAACAGTCCAGGCTAGTGCTCCCTTTGGATTCCTAGGGCATAAGAAGCAGAGCCCTGCAGAAGATTGGCAAGACTATATTCCTTTTCAGACCAGATGCCCCTGGGTGGCTGGTGGTACTGTCACAGCTGGGACTGGAGCCAAATCTGCAGGGGCAAGAGACCCCACAGCACCAACTACACCATGGCCTGGACCACGCCCAGGCCTGGGCTGTCTGGGGTCTGTGCGCTGAACCTGAAGTGGCCTGGACCTGTCCTGGAGTGAGCAGAGAGCTTTGTGCTGGTCCCCGCAGCCATGGAGAAGCCCTCACCCAGGAAGGGCTGGCAGGCAGGTCAATGTCCCCTGGGCCCCTCCAAAGGGTCTCTGCACAGCTTCCAGGTATCCCCTTTGCCTTGCCATCCTCAAGGTCAAGGAGCTCTCCTTGGGAGTCTCCAGAGACAGGCCACTAGCCGTGCCCTGGCGGACCCACCCACCCACCTTACTCCAGGAGCCCCAGATTTGGTTCAGGAATCATGGCTTGCAGGGAGAAGGGGCCTGTCCTGGAGCAAGCCCCCAGGGTCAGGGCCAGGTGCACCTTCTCTTCCATCAGGGGCAGCTCTGAGAGCCTCAGTTTCCTCAACTGTTGGGAGGGCAGTGAGGACGCCAGGTTTAGTGTTTTGTGAGGACCGAATCTGTCCCCTTGCCCACGGCCTGGCCTGGAACAGACCCTCCTCTGCCCCTCCCAATCTGTACCCCAGGACAAGCTCACTCACTCCCATGCCTTCCGCCTCAAGAGCTCCTGGCTTCACCCTCTCTCTCTCTCCCCATCTCTGTCTGTCTCTCCCAGGACACGCACATCCTGGCTCCCTTGCCACCCTTCTTGGTGCATCCTTCGGGACACCAAGTAGACATCCCTCTCTCTTGGATGACTTCCCTGCCCCCAACCCTGGGGTAGATAACCAAATTTCTGCCCTCCTCACCTCAATTGTGGTGGACTGGCATTGCCTGCCTCCCTCCCTAGACAGAAAACCCTCTTGGGAGCAAGACCACTGTATGCCCAGTGCCTGGCACAGGAAAGATGCCTAGGAAATAAATGAGAAATGAATAAACTTTCCCAGCAGGGAGCAAAAGCCCAACCCCCAGGACTAGGGACTGACTAAGAGCCAACCGGAAGTATAGAAGCATCTTCAGAAGGGCTGCCATGGAGAAGGCCCATCCCGTGCCCACCCCATCCCCCAGCCCTGCAGCTCCTCCCCCGCAGTCCCTGCCATCTCAGCCAGCCACGCTCACACTCCAAGACAGAGCTGGAGGCTGGCGGCTCTGCCATCATCTGATGCAGGCTCGTCAGCCGTTGCCATGGAGACCAGCCAGCAGCTAGCTCCATGCCTTCCCGCTGCAGGGGCCGGGCACAGCAAAGGTACAGCCAGCTGCACCCACCGAGCAAGGGGAAGCATGTGTCTCTGTACCCAGATAGGTCTGGGGCCGGTCCCCACCCATCCCTTCTCCTTCCTGCAGCTGGGTGACCTCAGGCAAGTCACTTTACCTCCCTGAGCCTCATAGATGGAATGCAGATGAGGCTACCAACCTCACCGTTGCAGAGGGATGAATTGAGCCTGTTAGGGCATGAGGCTGTCACCCTGTCTCCCCATGTGTTAAGCTCTGCCTTAGTTTTCTGGGGCTGTCATGAGGGTTTCTGTCCCCACACCCTCGTGTCCAATTGCCCCACCCCACCCCTAACTCAGGTAGGACTGTAGGAAGGAAGAGAGGCTCTGTCCCAAAAGAGCACAAAAAGATATTGTGTGACATCTGAAAACAAAGGACACCTCCAGGGCTGCTAACCAAATGCTGAAGGTGGCCTGCCTCTGAGGGTCAGTACCTTGCTGCCTCGGTGCCTCCCTGACCACTTCCTGTAATGAGCCAATCACTAAGGGTGGCAGCCCTGCTCCAAAGGACTTCGGGTAGCATCACACTGGCAGAGCAGCCTCCGGAGCTCAGTGGGGTTGGGGGAGAGAGGACATCCTGGCTCCTGGTTGCCTTAAACAGCCACTCTTCAGGGGGTGACCTCTGGGTACCTGGACAGAACAGGTCAAGAGGCTGCAGCCAGCCCTGGGCATAGGAAAGCTGCTCTCCAGCTCCCCACAGCCACACGAATCCTGGTGTGAGCTGATCACCCGTGTTTCAGGAAGATCAGGGCTACCTCCTTGCCCCAAATGTCACCTCAATCCAGCTCTTGGGCAGGGGAAGCTCAGCCTGTTCCCGATGGGAGGATGTGCAACCTGTGTGCTAGTCAGCTGTTACTACAGCAATGCTGCATAACAAGCCGTCCCAGAATCTCAGGGACTTGGAATAACAAAGCTGATTTGTTTTTCTTATTCATGGGCACAGATCAGCAGGGACCCTGCTCCAGGTGCATTTGCAGGTGGCATGGCCACACCCAGCATCAGCAGGGCCTGAGAAAGTCTGTATCCACGGGGGCAGGGCAGCAAAGCCACCTGGCAAAGGATGCAAATGTGAAATTCTATTCCTGGGAGAGACAGAAAGAAGAATAGGAGACAAGAACCCAATCTGCCACAAACTATCACATGGAAAAAACAAAAAGAACATATCCCTTGCGGGATAGAAATGCCACTAGGGCGGATGCACTGAAAGTGTGCTGTGAACAACAAAGCCACAAATAAATGTGTCGTCCTGTGTCGTCAGCACCAAATGTGCCCTCTGCTGCGACCACATGGAGACCACAAACGATCTCATTCTTGCAGAAGGGAGCAGGGTGTTGGGCAGAGGGACCCACAGCTCAGAGAGATTTGGCTCATTAGCATAGCTCCTGCAGACCCCCCCACCCCCAGCACCTGCTCCCCAGAAAACCACCGACTAGGGAGGCCAGGAGAGGCAGAAGGAAGCTGGCACGGCACTTCAAAACTTTTAGGATATAGGAAAAAGGGTTGGGGTACTGTTAGCCCCTCAGGTTCTGAATATGTATGTTGGGATTGGAGTTATGAGGATTCTCTCTCCCTCTCTCTCTCTCTGTGTCTCTCTCTCCACGCCCCCTGCTTCCTCAAAGGAACTCAATTCCAAGGTGTAAATATGCCAAGTCCACCTATCCTAGGGCCACTGTGAGTGTCAGATGAGAGACAACCAGGGAAGGTGACCTGAGTCGGGGACCCCCTCCGTGAATGTGTTGCTCTTGAGGAGAGGACATTCTTACCAGCCCAGCATGTTTGCAGAAGTTTGTCAGTTTTCTGGTTTCCTTTTTTCTCCTTTCCAAAGTTCTGCTCACCAAAGAGGAAATTGTAAACACTTGTGACGACATCTTACTAGTCCCGGGGGCATTGATCATTATTATGACTCCAAAAAATAGCTGTTACTAATGTTTGGCAGTACAGTCATGCTACACATCCTAAAACCTTTAATCAAGAATGCTCTTATTTTCCAAGCACCCTCTCACAGGAAAGGACTTGTTCTCCCGATTAGGGTGATCTGAAAGCATCAGGGAGGGTCAGCCCAGGCAGCCTCTGCTCCCTCCTGGGTGCCTCCCACAGGGGGGAAAGCACTGCTCCCTCTTGGGCTCCATCTCTTCTCTCCCATCACTGAGATTTAAGGTTCCCACCCCACTCCAGACCTGTGTCCTGGCCCCACCTGTTCCTCTTCCTCTGGGGTCTGCTCAACAATGACTTCTGCATCTCCACCTGTCCCTCTGCACAGCAACTATCCCGCCTCTGTGACAGACACATTCAAGCTCCAACCCCAACCACCAACTGCAGACAGATAAACTCCCTGCTACCTCCGCCAGCAGAGTCTGGGACCAGGATTGGGAGTAGGCACAAAGCTAAGAATCTCTAGTGGGTCAAATTGTGTCCTCAAAAGATCATGCTCAAGGTCTAACCCCTCATACCTCAGAATGGGACCTTTTTTGGGAAGAGGGTCTTTGATGATGTCATCAAGTTGAGATGAGGTCATGCTATATTGGGGGCAGGGCAGGAAGCTTGATCCAATGACTGGCATCCTTCAAGAAAAAAAGGAAGGCTGGGCATGATGGCCCACACTGGTAATCCCAGTGGCCCGGGAGGCTGAGGCAAGAGGACCGCAGGTTCAAAGCTAGCCTCAGCAAAAGCAAGACCCTAAGCAACTCAGCAAGATCCCGTCTCTAAATAAAATATTAAAAAGGGGCTGGGGGTGTGCCTCAGTAGTACAGTGCTTGCCTAGCAGGTGTGAGGCATTGGGTTTGATTCTCAGCACCACATATAAATAAATAAATAAATAAACAAAGTTCCATCGATAACCAAAATATATATAAAAGCACTGGGGATGTGGCTCAGTGGTTAAGTGCCCCTGGGCTCATTCCCCAGTGCAGAAGGAGGAGGAGGAGGAGGAAGAAGAGGAAGAGGGGGAAATTTAGACACAGACACAGGAAGGCCAAGGTTGGAGGGACGCGTCTGGAGCTGAGGAAGGCCAAGGGTTGCGAGTCAGCAGCGTAAGCAGAGCGTCTGTGGTTTTAATCCCCGCAGTCTGTGGGGATTTGCTACTGTAGCCACAAAAGCCAAATGCAGTGTCCACCTCCCTGAGACTCCTCAGTCCCCAGAAGAAAATGAGGCTGTGGACACGTGATGATTCTTTCAGAAGCACTGTCAAGGGGCAGCGTGGCCCGTGGAGAAGGCAGGACTTGGAGTCGGAGCCCTGCGCAGACCCCAGCTCTGCCCCCTCAGTGAAGGCGGGTGTGACGTGGGCTCTGGAGTGACCAAGTGATGGTCTCACTTGGCTCAGACTTCACCCATGTCACTCCTCACCCTCCAGGACAAGTCTGGCTGTCCCTGATCAGACGGGCCAATCGTGGGGAGGCATCTAGAACTGTCCCACGCACAGCGGGGCTTCCCTGATGGGAAAGCAGGGACCGCCGATGCTCTCAGACAGCTGGTAATGCCACACGAGGCGGCAGAGACCACGGCCCGCTGGAGCGCCGGCCTTGCAGCCGCATGCCTCTCTCCTGCCCGTCTTCCCCAGCGAGACCCTCTCACTCCTGGGCGAGGGTCTTGTCACTCCCTCTTGACACCTGCTGCCTCCTAACTCTGTCCCAAGAACCTCGTCACCCACTCTGCTGTTCATCTGACAGACTCACTCGGAGGCCCGGGCTGTCTGACACTGTGCCACAAGAGAGCCCCAAATGACAGAGACACTGTCCCTGGCTGCACAAAGTTTGCCCAGCTCTCCTCCAAGAGAAACAGGCCTCAGAGCGAGGTGAGAGACCCAGAGCCTTGTTGGCTTTCCCCAGCCCTCCCTCCTCCTCTGCCACCCCCCAGGTGAGGGCCAGCAGAGGTCCCAAGACACACTCCCTCAACCAGGTGTCTTGCTGGGGTCATCCTTTTACTCGGCAAGGAGCCGGGGTCCAGCTGAGTCATTGGACTGCCAAACAATCTAAAACGCTCCTGGTTCTACTGAGACCTGGAGAGGACGCGACGGAGCAGGATGCAGATGTCTCCTGAGATTGAAGACAAGCCTCATGGTTCACAGACTACAGTCCTCCTCCCCGCAGGGCCCAACCCCCTGGGGGCCCGCTCGGGCTCTCTTCTGCTGCAAGAACACCCTGCCAAGCAGTGTGGGAAGGTCCTGGCCCATGCACATCGGTGCCTCTGGGTAGGGTGGCAGCCTCCTCCTTGCCTGGTGAGAGGCAGAGCAGAGACAGAGCTGCATGGGGGTCATAGAGGCAGCTGTCGACTCTTCCTGTGGACACAGCCATCCGTCACTCTTCTCCAGGAACCTCCTTAGGTGCCACGTCAATATACTTCACCTCTGAAGGGCCCGGCAGGCCCAGGACTCCTCACCTCGAGGACAGCCCCACTTCCCTTGATGCTCCCTGACTCTGCGGGTCACTGAGGGAAGAAAGTTTGAAAGAAGAAGCATGAGCTCACTGTGATGGCTCTGTCAGCCATCAGACTGACACCGCTGGAGCGCCAGCCTTGCAGCCGCATGCCCTCTCTGGCAGCCAAGAACCCAGGGGGCTTCCAAGGAGGACGGAGGTCCACAGAGACCTCAATGTGAGCAACCGAGCCTGTCTGGTGTGACTTCCTGGGAGGCCGCAGCCATTGTGGCCCAGAGGACCCAGCAAGCAGCCTGGGGGTCGCCCCACGCCTTGCCATTCTTTTCTGTTCCAGGCGTGACACAGGGGCCGAGGATGGAAGGAGACATATAAGATAGTGGCTGACCCCCAGGGAGACCCATGGGGGTGCAGAGAAGGCTGCTTGCAAGAAATCATTTCAGCAGGATGGAAGTAAACTCTGGGAGGGGCACAAAGAAGTCACTAAGAGAGAAGTTGAGGCCAGCGGATGGAGGAGTGACAGGCAGAGGTGACATCTGATTGGGGTCTTGCTGCATGAGTAGGAGTTCTCCAAGCAAACAAGAGGAACCTGAATGAACAAGCTAGAACATGGTGGCCAAAGCTAAGGTCCCAGTGACCCTGGAGGGTCAGTCCAGGCCAGCCCTAGGCAAAGGAACAGCACTAGACACTGGGCTTTGATGAGGATAAGGTGCCTCCTGCTGGCAGCCAGTTCAGGGAGGGCCTCTGGTGTTGAGAGGGCCCTGCCCATGTCCACGCCGTCCCCTGGGGGCCACAGCTAAGGGCCTTAGGGTGGAGGATCAGGGGTCACTGCCTAGCTCAGCGCAGCCCCGAGGGCAGCCTTCTCTAGGGCTGCCCTGCCAAGTTCCAGCCCCCTCCCCCCTGTTCTCTGGGACCACCCATCCTGCGGGCTCTGTCTGCCTCCTGAGAACCTAGACCTGCAACATCACCACGGGCAAAGGTGAGGCTGTCATTTTGTGGTCAATACTGCCAGATCAGAAATACAGAGCCCCCCACCCCCCGGAAACACAAACCTTTTCCTGTTTCACAATTCAGACTCATTCTGCTTCTAACAGTCACTCCACGGAGAGCAGAGGAGACCAAGACCTCCCAGGGAGCCACTGGGAATTCTGGGTCCTCCACTCCTTGTGGCTCCTAAGCCAGGACCCTGCACACAAGGACAGTACCTTAGGGTGGAGAAGGTATGTCTGACAGAGTGGGATTGCCCAGGTGAGCTTACCAGGCAAAGCCCCCTTGCTACAGCGAAGAAAAGGACTGTCCCAGGATCCTGAGTAAAGGCACCAAGACTTGGGCTCTCAGAATATCTCAAAACCACGCCCGAAAGAGCAACAGGGCCATGAGCCTGCGGCAGGTGGGATTCCAGCCCACAGCCTACTGCCCACCAAACACTGCTGGCTCCAGCCACAGGACCCACAGAGCCACCTGAGGCAGCGGATGAAGGGCAGGGGCTCCCAAGCAGCACTCACCTCCTGCTCTCCCTCTCCCCAGAGCCCTGGCGGAGCAGCTCAAGTTGGACACAGGCTAATCTGCCATAAGGTGCTTGAGTGTCCCTTAATTACACTCACCCTCCAAGCCGATTTCCCCTCTCCACACCCAGCGTGCCTCTGGCTGAGCATCGCCCTAATGCCGGCTTTGGGTGCCGGGCCTGTTCGCTGGCTTATTATGGGGAGGCTTAGTTGCCAGGGATTTGTTAAATAAAACGCCATGGTATTTCTTCACGTGTTTTGACCTGCCTGACTACCTTCATTTGCAGCTTAGAGAGGGAAGCATTCTGTCCTCTGGTTTTCTAATGAGGCATGCGACAATGGCTTACAGATTCTAGTCCCTGCAGGGATGACCTGTTCCCAAGACAATGTGCAGGTGAGCAAGCATTTTCCGACTCTGCCTCCTGCTCCTCGTCAGACCTCCAGTCCCTGGAGGCCAGGGACTGGTGGGAGTCTTAGGGGAGGGGAGGGGCCAGGTGGAGCCCCACCCCCTGAGCTGAGCCTAGGGGCTCTTGCCTGGGCACAGAGCAGTTTGGGAACTACAGCCCAGCAGCTCCCTTCAGGCTGGGCTGAGGCAGGTGGGAGCCCCTCCAGGGGCAGCTCTGAGCTGGCAAGGGGCGGGGTGTTCTTAGGGGCTGGCCAGGAGCTGAAGGAGTCTTATCTTAGGCAGTTTAAAGCAGCTAGCCAATCACCCCGAAATCTGAGAGCAAGGCCAAGAGGAAGCCTGGGACATAACTAGGAACAAAGCAGAAGGGTCACAGGGACCAGCGGAGGGTGGATAGGGGAGCAGAGAGTGGGATAAGACAGGGAGAGCCCTTCGTGTGACAGGCAGGCAGAGCTGCAGGCCTGGTACAGCATCCCTTGAGTCACTGTAGGAAGGAACTTAGTGCAGAGCAAATAGGGCACAGCAAGGGGGATCTGAGCATGGCCCTCGTCCAGCACCCAGCTTCTGTCCCAGCTGGCTAGGTTCCCATCCCAGAGGGACTAGGGCCAGCAGGGCCAGCAGGAAGCCCAGCTGGAGGGCAGGGGCCAGGGCGACTCCCATTCCCATGGACCTACAGGGCCATCCTGGGAGCAGAAGGAAGAGACAAGCAGGCTAGGATGTCAGCAAAGCCTTGGGGAGGCTGGTGACAGCTTAGGTGGCTTCTCATGGAGGTGTGTTTTTGAAGGTCCCTTCTCAGTCACCACCAGCTGCAGCCTTTCTAAACTCTGGGAGTGGGGCCTACCCCAGGGGTTCCCAGGCACACTCACCTTTGAGAACCAGAGGTGGCCAGCATGAGCCTCAGGGTCATATCCCATCAGGCACTGGGTGCCAATCTGTTGTGCACACTGGCCTGAACCTCAGTTCCCTTACATGTACACGAGGAAGCCAAGTGATCAAGGCCGCCTCAGAGACGGCTGCGGGGACTCTGAGAAGCACTGTGCTCATGCTTATCACCAGGCCAGATGGACAGTGTGCAAAAGAGGCTTCATGTTTTTGTTCCCCTCGTCCCTGGTGACAACTCCAGTCCTGCCACACAGGAGCACCCGGGCAACACAGCCAACCTCTCTTTGTACTACTAGAGCAGAGCCGCATTTGGAGGGAAACGTCCAGGGCCATCTGTAGGTATCCCTGCCCTCCCTCCTCATGCCTCCGTTCTTCATCGCACCTCTGAAGGTAGCCAGTGGGGACAAGAGAACCATTGCAGTCCTCCCTGCTGCTCTCGGGCCTGTTTAGAACCAGCAAGAAGGTATGGCCCTGCTGGTCCATCTGGTCCACACTATGGAGGTGGATCAGCCACCCTAGCAGCCCACTCCTCTGCGCCCCTGAGAGCCCCCCGCCTCCTCCCCTCGCTGAGACGGCCCTCCCCCCGGCCCTCCAGCTCAGCTCCTAATGGCCAAGGGGAATTAGCTGGTGGTATGCGGATTCCCACCTTACTCCTTGGTCCCCATCCCTGGCCCATTCTGGGTACAAGGGCAGACATGGTGGCCTTCATTATAGATTATAGCCCAAAAACACAATAAAATAAAATGAATGTTTTCTCAGCGAAAATCCATTAGATGAGCTACTGTTGTAATTTAATAATGGGATGGAAAAGTACAGCAAATTACCGAAGTATATAATTAAAGTAAATCTATTTTAATGTCCTTTATTGCTTAGTGTGTCTCGGATCTCACTCTCATTTGTCTCCACTCCCCATCGCGCCCTCCGTCCCTTTTTCTGAGTGTGAGGCGAGGGATGGCGGCCGTGAGACCCTCTGGGGCTGTGGGTACCTTTGTGGCGAACCCTGAGCCCAGAGCTCTCCTCTTTCCACAGCAAGACCGCATGCCTGGCTTGGCAGGGCTGTGGAAGAGCAGCGCTGCAGCTGACAGGTCCTGAGTTCCACCTCTGCTCCATCCTCGGGAGGTGGGGTTGACTTTAGACCAAAATGTAGAGTCAACCAAAGTGGGGAGGGGATGATGAAGGGGAACAGGGAGGTGTCCACCCTGAGACATCTCTTCATAAAGGACAGATGCCACTGATTCCTTGGACTATAGATTTGCTAAAAAAATCCCCCACTTCAAAAAGGTGCTTGGTTAGGGGTGAGAGAAAGTTAAGGCTCAGAGAGGTTCACGAACACACCAGGGCGGCACAGCAATAAGTGGCAGAGCTGGGATTTGATCTCAAGCACTTGGCACAGGACCAGATTCCTCTGCTGGATGTCATCGCCTGGCTATAATGAGCCATGTCAGTCACTGCTGGGTTCAAAGGATGAAAGAGCAGAGGCACATGCCTGTGATCCCAGCCAGTCAGGAGGCTGAGGCAGGAGGATCACAAGTTCAAGGATAGCCTCAGCAACCTAGCAAGGCCCTGCCTCAAAATTAAAAATAAAAAGGGCTGGGGATGCGGCTCCGTGGCTAAGTGCCCCTGGCTTCAATCCCTAGTACAAAAAGAGAGAGAGAAAGGGTGGGGGAGCGAGCAGAAGCTAAAGGCACGTCTTGCTCAGCGGGTGTCTCTTCTCTCTGGAATGCAGTAGTGAGGCGTGCGAGGAGCCCCTGCCGTCACACAATCAAACCAAGCCTGGGATCCTTCACATACAGATTTTCTCCCGACTGTGTCTCCCCTTCAGCAAAGGGATGAGCTGCCTTCATCAGCAGGCCCAGGGTATGTCCCAGGGGACTCACTGAGTGTCCCCAGGCCCTGAGCTTGGCCTGGCCTGCCATGGGAAAGGGGACCTACAGCCCAGCCAGCCAGAGACAAGAGAGGCTGGCCAAGCTTGTGGCACCTGAAAAGGTCTCAGTGAAAGACATTTTGCAGTTCATTTGAACTAAGGATGATGAGTCCCTGCTTTCCAGACCCCTCAGCCTGCACTCAGGGATCTGCATAAAGTGACCCAAATAGAGATAAGGCCACATGGCCACTTTGTTAGCCCAGCAAGCTCTTGGCTTTATAGAGGAAAAGACTTTCAGGACAAGCAAGGGAAACTCCTGTGCCACAAGCAGGTTGTCCAGGGAGAGCTGGACCTCAGGAGATCTGAAGCCACCCAGAGCCATTGTCCCACCCTAGCCAGGTGGCAAGACTCCTCCTGTAGCATAGGACCCTGTTTCTCCAAAGGAGAGAGCATGGGGAGCCTGGGCACTGGAGGAAAAGGGAGAGGGACCGGGAGAAGAGCAGCTTTGACAGGCTGGGCATCCATGCAAACGAGATGCAAAGTGATATGCAAATCAGAGCTTCTGTTTCCGAACCTCCAGTCGTCATCTGGAAACTGAGCCACAACAGCCCTCCTGGCATTGGGAAGGCCACTGTCACCTCTCAGCCCTATGTACATCAAGGACAGGAAGCCCCAGTGATGCAGCAGGCCAGCAGGGCCTTGGCATGGGCAGGGCCAGGTCCACCGCTGACCCACTGCAGCTCTGACAACTCTTGGGATGCCAAAGCCCAATGCCACATTTCCTGGGGCTCAGTGGCCACCACCTCCTCTGCAGCCCTCCTTTTCAGATCCTAATTGTGCACCTAAGCCCAGGGGGTGCCTGGATGCAGACTTCCGCGTGGATTCTCCTCCAGGAATTCCAGGCCTGGAGCTGTTCTGGGCTGTTTCCTGCATGAGTAGAGAGGGTCAGGTAGGCAGCCTGCCCTGCCTGCCCTTCCACGACAGGGCCACGGAAAACACGCTCAGTGCAGGTCAGGAGAGGCTCTTGGCCTCCACTGGGCCTCCATCAGGTCAGGGGCACCTGGAATCTGCTCAGAAAGCATTTATTTTGGCATCCAAGAGCAGCAGGGCTCAGGATGCTATGGACCCAGTGTGCATTCCCCAAATCCACATGTGGAAGCCCAGCCCCACGGTGTGGCTGTGTGTAGGGACAGGCTTTTAGGAGGTCATTAAGGAAGCTGGGGTTAGGACGCTCTGATAGGACAAGTGTCACCAGAAGAGGCACCAGAGAGTTTGCTCCTTTCTTGCCACCACATGAGCACACAGCTAGGAGGAGGCCTTCCACAAGACAAGCAGAGCGCCCTCATCAGGACCGGCCACGCAGCTTACTCATCTCAGGCTTCCAGCCTCCAGAAAATACATGCCCAGCCTGGGGTGTTTTGTTACAGCAGTTGCGCAGACTAAGACACTCAGCTAAGGGCACTTGTGGAGCTAAGTAACACAGATATGGAAACGAGGGCTGTCCCAGAGGTCACAAACACGTCTCCAAAACAGAAGCCATAAACAAGAGTCCAATCTGCACAGGACCAGGACAAGAGATGTCCTGTGTGCTGCGAAGAGCACGTGCCTTCCCTGCCCCCTTCTGCCTGCCCACAGCTTGGTCCTGGCTTCACAGTGGTCTGTCTGGGCCAGCAGCTGCCAGTCAGCCTGCCAGGGGCACTCCCCAAGATGAGTGTCCTTGGCCTGCACATGGGGCTTTCCTGCCCTGGACACATCTGAGCTGTGTGAGCCACATGAAGAACCAGCAAAGGAAGCCTGCACCACCCACTCCAGGCCCCAAGGGAGCGCCCACTGAGGCAGCTCCTGGGAATCCCACTGCATTGTGCCGTTATGAACAGGCAGGCTGCAGATACCTGTTAGAGGTGGGATGTGGAGTTTTAGTCCCGCTGGCCCTCTGACTGTGTGAGCCTGGACTTCCTCCTTGGCCTCTCTGGACTTCTGTTTCCATCTGTAAAGTCAAGAGAATCATACCTTGCAGCCTCCTTGTGTAGGTCCCGTCCATCGCCACGTAACTAAAACTGGTTTACTGAACTCTGTGGACCACGTAATTAGTTCAATACTCTCACACACACTGTTTTATTTTTTCATTCTATGACGAAAGCAAGGTACCACCTCCACCTCCGTTTTACAGGTGAGGAAACTCAGACACATGGTAGTTGGATCATTCATCCATTATCTCACAACTAAGATGAGGTGGAGCTGGAATCAACCAGCATTTGACTCCAGACCCCAGCTCTCAGTTGCTGTCTCCTGGGACCATCCTTGCTCTTTTTTTGGGGGGTGGGGGTACTGGAGATTGAACTCAGGGGCACTTGACCACTGAGCCACATCCCAGCCCTATTTTGTGTTTTATGTAGAGACAGGGTCTCACTGAGTTGCTTAGCGCCTCACCGTTGCTGAGGTTGACTTTCAACTAACGATTCTCCTGTCTCAGCCTCCCTAAGTGCTGGGATTACAGGCTTGCGCCACCGTGCCTGGCTTACACCATCCGTGCTCTTAAAACAGCTGGAACAGCATCAGGTACAGAGACGGCTCTGTAGGTGGCTGAAGGCTCACCCCATACTTACCATTGCAGATGGCATCACGCAACCAGCCAGGCACCATGGCACATTTGGGTAATCCCAGAAACAGAAACAAGGGTGAGGAAGAAGAATCACAGGTTCAAGGCCAGCCTGGGCAACTTATAGAGACCCTAAGCAACTTAATGAGACCCTGGCTCAAAGTAAAAAAAAAAAAAAAAAAAAGGACTGGAGATGCAGCTCACTTGGTAGAGTGCTCCTGGTTTCCAACCCAAAACCACACAAAAAAAAAAAAAAAAGGAAAGAAATGACTAAGGTAACCTACAAATAGCAAATATCCAGGCAACCAACCCTAGATGTTCAGCTCCGTGAACCAGAAGAATAAAAAGCTTTACTTAGGCTGTATCCCCAGCACCTAGCTGTGCATAGGACCACGAGGTGTCTAGTCAACATCTGCCATATGAAATAGATGAATTGATTGACGGCAGGAGGGTGGCTGAAGGGACTGGCTTCCACCCAAATGGTTATTTGCAGGATGTAGGGGGGTGGGGAGGCGGCATGGGGCTATCTCCAGGCCTCAGGCAGGTGTGCACTGCTGGCCTCTCCCTGGGCTGTCTTCTCATCACAAACAGCTGAGGAAGTGAATGAGCCTTCCTGGGAGCCAGATAAATCCTCCCAAGCCTCACTGGTCTGAAAACAAAGGTGAGCTCAGGTTGTAGTGGGTAGGTAGCTGCTGAATCCGCCCCTGGAGCCCAGGCTAACTTCCACGCCACAGCCCTGCGCTTTTGGAAAGAAAGAAAAGGCTTTTGTTCTGAGAGTTCTCGGTAGCAGGCAGGAAGTGCAGTCAGAAGCCTGGGATGGTATTGCTCCCTAACACAAAGCAGGCCAGTGACAACGTCTAATGAAGACTTTTATGATAGAAATGTAATTGCTTAAAAAGAATGATTAAAAAATTGGTTTCAAGGCTTTGCAATCCAAGAGTTCATTTGTTTCCTCATTCATGCACTAAATAAGCCCCTAATTAATCTTGCACCTTGGAGAAAGGGGACTAGATTGCCGTTTTCTCCATAAGGATGCACTTCACATTTTGGGAAGTGTGAAGAGGCTCTTGAGCATTTTCCTTCAGTATTTTATCAGCATTTTCATGAGGCTTCATTAGGCTGCAGAGGCTGCTAATTGCATTACCATATTTTTAAGCCTCATAGGTGTGAGTCAGGTTCATCATTCTCCAAATTCTCCCATCAATCTGCCCGTTTGACATGTCAGAGATGGGTTGCTTCCAGGAGGAAGGGAAGAGCAAACCGGCCTGTCACAGGCTTCTCTGCCTCTCCCAGCTCCCACCCTGAGGAGGGGGCAAGGCTGCATCTCTTTTCAAAAGTCACCTTGGGGCTGGGAGCAAGGCTGGGGGTGGGGCTCCATGGTGAGTGCTTGCCTAGCATGCTGAGGCCCTGGGTTCCATCCCCAGACCCACACACAAAAACGTCATTGTGATGTCACCATTCCTAGGAGGAAAAAACCTCCAACATTCCAGCCAAGGAAAGAAAATCAAAATGAGCCTGTGTGCACACGCACGTGTTTGTGTACAGACAGATAAATCTATGCGCATGTATGTGTTTAGATAGACATGTACGTCTACGAATATCTATATATGCAGCCTCACAGAAATAAATACACATGCATACACATATGTGTCTCTATATGTGTGCTTAGATACAAATACATATGCATATGTATGAATATCTGTATATATATATTTAGATATATATGAATAGCTGTACATATGTGTTTAGATAGATACAAATATGTATGTGTTTATACACGTATAACTATTCATGCATATATATGACTATTTGCATACATGTGTGTATAAACATGAATATACTTATATATGTAAACTGATATAAGCATAAGTATATATGTATATGTGGATGTGGATAGCTATGAATATATGTATATTTGCACAAATTGATGTGAACATGTGTAGACATGAATATTATGCATGTACATAAATACATATATATATAGTCACGAATGCAGTTATCCTTTGGTATCTCCATGGGGATCAGTTCCAGGATTCCCAACTGACACCAAGATCTGCAAATGCTCAAGTCCCTGTATCAAACGAGGCAGCGTTTGCATATAAGAGTGCACACTCTCCTATGCGCTCTTCATCATCTTTATGTCACTTATAATACCTAGTGTGATGTAAATGCTGTGTCAATATTCCTATACTGTACTGCTCACAAAATGACAAGAAAGTCTGTACGTGTTCAGTCCAGGCACAGTTTTTTTCCCTGAGGTTTCAATCTGATGTTTGTTGAACCTGCAGATCCAGGACCCACACTGTGGAGGGCTGCGTGTGCGTATGTGTCGACAGGCACGTGAATACATGTGCATGCACATCCATACATAGTCATGACTGCCCACGTATGTGCGTCTGCAGGGAGTGAGGATGCTGTTGTGTTATTTGGATGTTTCCTTCTTTAAAAGATGGTTTGATAGAAAACTCATCCCAGACCTGGGCAGCCAGGTCCACCTGGGAGACCAAGGCCAGCACTCCACCAAGGGCTTTGTAGACGTTGGCCTCTTGAAGGGCTCACTGGCTTCCCCTTGTTTAACAAGGAGGAAGTAACTTCTCAGAGACATGAGTCAGAGTCCCCAGGTAAAGTCCACATGTGGAGCATGGTGGCAAATGGGAATGCTTCTGCCCAGAAGTCCAGAGCCCAGACCCAGCTCTGTGCCCCCAAAGAGGCACTTTTACCCCTCTGAGCATCTGTTCCTATCCAGCAAATGGAGTGATGGTGTCTACCCTGCAGAGATAAGAAGATGAAATAAGATTTTGTGAGGCAAGATCCCTGACCTGGCCACTAGCTACTGATGGGGACATAGTCCTGACCATGAGCATCTCCCAGAAGCTGGCCACCCTAGCCCCAAGGCAGAGACCTCACATCCTAAGTAGGCCCCGGCCAACACAAAGACCTCTGTCCCATTGGCCAATGTCACCGGGAGACAGGACAGAGACTGACACATCTTCAGTCTTGAAAGACCCACCCATGCTGGGGATGTGGCTCAGTAGTAGAGTGCTTGCCTAGTACATACGAAGCCCTGGGTTCAATACCCAGTATTGGAAAAACGAAAAAGAAAGAAAGACTCACCCAGCTTCTGCTCCTGAATCTCCTCCCAGAGTCTGAATGGTCATCACGCGGGGTCAGTTTCAGCTGCGCAAAGGAAATCATTCCCCTTCCGTCTCATCAGTGGTCTCTGTCATCTTTTGTCCTTTAAGAGGAAAGGGACCTTTAAGAGGGTCTGGGGCTGTGGGGCTCCAGACAAGCCTGAAACAACAGAGCCAGCCTTGGGCGCAGCAGGAAAAGAAGACAGCCTTCTTCAGGCTATGATGTCCTGCTCCTGGGGTTGCCACCTGCAGGGCTCTGGCAGGGAAGCCAAAGGCCACCTGGTCTTTGTTAAAAGAGCCTTCTTGTCCCCAAGTTACCAGGCAAGGGCCACCTGCTCTGTCAAAGAAGGAAGGGAATAACAGGTGGCCAGGAGAGTCGTCAGGGCAAGACCAGCAGGTCTGTCCTGCTTGTGGCTGCTCCCAGGAAGCCTGGAGGATGTGAGCATACCCCATGGTCACTTGGTGGGTTGGCTGAAGGGTGCCGGCTACCATGGGCTTGATGGTCTGAGAACCTGGCTACTCTCCCTTCTCTGCCAGATTGGCAGTATTTGGGATTGGTTAGAGGGTCATTCTGTTTTCTCTGTAGGATACACGTGTCCCTTGTCTTATAAGGGAAAGCAGGCGTGTGCATGTGGTTAGAAACTTGCTCGCGCAGCACAGGTCCTGGGAGGCAGAGTGGTTTCAAGCTCAGGTCTTGGAGTTGGGCAAATATGGCTCCTTGGCTGGTTTGGTCACATCCCTCCCACCTGGATGGCCTTGAGTAAGGGACTCATCCTCTGGAAACCTGTTCCTTCACTTGCAAAGCACAGCTAACCTGCTAACATAGCCATTACCTAGGTTCCAGACAGGGAGGCCCCGGCAGAAGAACTCGTTCTGGCCTTGAGCAGAGGAGCGCTCTGGCAAGCCGCCAGTGGGCCCAGACGGTGGAGGACGCTGGGGCTTGTGCGCTCAGTGGAGGGCAGGGGTGTCCACCACTGTCACGTTGTACACCCTGTGGCAAATGTGCCTGGCAGAGACACCCCTTCCCACCCAGAGGGCCTCTGGGAGAGCTGTGTCCCTGCACCAGGGAGCTTTCCAGCTGGCAAATGCCATGCTGACCCCTGGAAAGGCTGGTGGGCACCAAGAACCACAGCTACCCATCATCCTGAGCCTCATCCCGTCTCAGAACTTAGGCCCCAACACTTAGACAACACAGCACAGCCAAAAGCTGTTCTCTCTTCTACCAGGAAGCACTCTTTGTTCTGATTTATCTTCTGGCTGATCTCTCCAGAAGTTCAGGCCAAGAGAATATGAGGCAACTGAGAATCATTTTCTATTCCAAGGCGCCTCTCTCTCTCCTCTCTCTCTCTCTCTCTTTCTCTTTCTCTCTTTTCCTCTCTCATTTGTACACACACACACAGCAGCCATAAATAAAAAGCGAGGTCTGAAGATTCAAAACGACACACTTATTTCCACACCTTTCCACATCATCTCCCATGTTCTTTATTGCCAAAGTGTGATTTTAAAAAAAGATAAAAACAGGGGGGCCTGGCAGTGTAGCTCAGCGGTAGAGTGCTTGCCAAGTGTGCACACAGTCATGGGTTGAGTCTTCAGCACCACAAAAATAAATAGATAGATAAATAAATAGCCACCATGCAAACCAACAAAACAGCCCTACAATACTCGTGGCATGGCTCAGTGCACAAAGCACGTGCCAGTACAGTTAGCCAGGCCTGGTCCTCAAGGGGTAGCTGTTTTGCCCTACGGAAAAGAAACGCAGGCCCAGATACTTAGCCCAAGGCGCCCTGTGAGTTAGCTGGAGGGACAGGTGATGCCGGCAGTGATCCCACTGGGAAGTCCCTCAGCACTGTGTTTCCCAACACATGACCCTTCTGCCTTGTCTTAGCTCCCCCAGCTGAGGGCAGGGACTGTGCCTCATGGTTCTTCCCTAGGACACAACCCAGGGTCTCCATGCAGTTGGAGCCCAGCCAATTCTGCCAGGTGAACATCTTTCAAAGGCTTAGATGGAAACAAAGGCATTCAGAAGGGTCACCTCCTGCCTCACACCTTGTCCCCTGTACCTGGAAGCCTTGCCTCACCTGGAGGTGAAATGCCTAACTCCCACTTCACCTGGATGCCTCCAGGTGGTAAAATTTCAATACAGAAAAGTGGGGAATCAGCATGGTGCCCACTTAGGTTTTCAATAAAAGGTGTTCTAGTGCCAAAAGGTAGAAAGGACGTGATCCCAGAAGAAAGAACAGCTCTTGACCTTCGTGGTGCTGGGACTGGGGCCCAGGGCCTCCCGCATGCTAGGCGAGGTCGGCCACTGAGCTGCACCTGCCCCCTCAGAGCGGCTTGATAGAGCAACCACAACCCGCTGTAGGAAATTGACCACTCAGCCCGTCTCCCTTTCCTTTTGTCTTTGATCCTACCCCCAGCATCAGCACGGGGCCAGTGATTCAGGAGCACCTGTGTAGGGACACAGTCCAGCGGCAGGCAGGGGGAACAGGGGAGGACGGAGGGGACACAGGCCCAGAAGGTGATTGGCGTGGAAGGAAGCAGAGCTGAGACCTGGGAAAGGAGCCCTGACCACGGCCTACCATGGAGGGCACTGAGCTCCAGAGCTGGGAAGCCCGGAGGAGTGGGATCCACTCAGAAAGCTGAGCGAGACTACGCCAGGCTGAAAGATCCCCTCTGGGGACCAGACTGTCCAGCCAGTGACCAGACTGTCCCCATCACATCACTAATCTACACGGTGTTCGTGCTCATCTCCCATCATTGTTTCCTGTGAAACTCAGGGGTGCTCGGGCTGTGGCGATGACGGAGACAGCGAGCACGGTGAGCGTCACCTGGCCTGCTCTCCCTCCTGCCCTGCCAGGCCCCTCACGCCCCACAGCTGCACCACCACCAGCCACCCCTCTCCCACCTCCCAGAGCCTGTCCCTCTGGCCTTTCTAAGCCACACACGCAGGACTCTCATCCTGCAAAGGTCCCAGCGCCTGCTGCTTCTACTGCCAGGCGACCTGGCAGGGAGGAGGAGTCTGCCTTTCCTCTGCACCCCACCCCTCTCTCCTCCTCCCTGCCTGCCTGTTGTGTTCTCTGAAAGAACCAAAGGAGATGTTCAAGCATGACTGTCTGCTGGTCCCAGGGGTCTCCGCTCTGGCTGCACCAATTAACTATGAGAATCACCTGGGGCCTTAACTTCTGGTGCCCTGGCCCCGCCCTGGAGACCCTGACCTAACAGGCCCAGGGAGGTGCCTGGTCTCCCGTGGTTTTAAAGGGCTCCCAAGGGTGCTGGTGCACAGCTCAGGCACCAGAAGCCAAGAGGTGCCCACGTCAGCGACTCCGGGCCCGGCACGGCACAGATTGGAACTCCGAGTTTTAAATGGTTTAGAGCAGAGAGGGCGATACTTAGGCTTGAGATGGCAAGTGCTGCCCCCCAAAAAACAAGTCTGCCCTTTGGTTCCCACTCCAGGGTCTCCCCGCCCCCTCCCTCAGGCTCAATCAGGGGCAGGGCCCAGAGCCTGTGCTCTGGCCACGGCTGGGGATGTCGCTCCGTGGTACAGCACCAAGGTTTCCATCCCAGCACCACAGAACAAAAAACAAAGCTCTTAATTCCAGTTCCCTGAAGGGCCAGCCCAAGGGTCTTGATGGGCGGCTGGGGACTGGGCACTTCAGGAGCACCTGTTTCTTGGGCCTGATGCAAGGATCCCATGGGCCATGAAATGCACGAGGCCCTTCTATCTGCTGCCCGTGCACGGCACCGACGTGGACGTGCTGAGTGGCACCATCCGGCCTGTCCCCCAGGGTTTCTCCTTTGAACTCACTGTCCTCCTGTTAGGTCCCTTACCACCTCTTGAGCTCCTTTTCCCTGTGCCCCCATGTCCCCAGATGCCTCTGCTGTGTCCCAGCTCCTAGTGCAGAGGAATGCTGCCAGGGGAGGCTCAGTAAGTATCTGTGGAATGATGAAGTAAATACCTGCACCCAGGTGACTGGCACCGTCCACCGCCGCTCCAACCAGATGCTGCAGGCACGATCCCCTCCCCCGTGCTCCCCCACTGTCCAGGGCAGGGCCATCCCTGCAGAGCTGGTCACAGCACCCTCCCATCCTCTCTGCAACTACCCCCAATTGGGTCCCACTGAAAAACGTGCCATTGTGATTATTTACTAACAATTGCCCTTTCCCCAAATAATTGGTTTTTAGGACATAAACATGAACCTTATTTTCACTCTATCAAAGACTTCCTCACTCTGTGCTTGCTCTCCAGCAATCTGCTTCCAGGTTCCTGGGGAGCTGAGGAAGGAGGAGTGAAGTTCCACCCCTGACCTAGGGAGTGTGGTTCACTTGATGGTCACCTGCCATGGGGACCTGTCTTTAGGCACCTGTTTCCTCATCTGTAAAATGGGAGAATACCGGTACCTCCCTGATAGGGCTGTTTGTGGTGAGGATTAATTGAGTTGCTACTTGTAAAACTTGGAGCAGAGCCTTGTTCTTTGGGTTAGCTGTTATTATTGTCACCATCATTATTTTTTTTTTCTGTGTGCCCAAAAAGGGATGCTGTGAACCGCAGTCCTGTACTGTAACCAGTGATAGTTGTCAAGTTGCTCAGTGGGTCACTTCTCTCCCCTCATATAAAAATCCCTCCATGGCTCCCGAGTGCCTCCTGACAAAGGCCTTCAAGATCTGGTCCTCCTGACTTTGGCAATCTCATTCTGCACTGTACACCCCACCCAGCCAGCAGCCCCAACCAATGTGGACAGAGGCAGGAGCCAATGGATCAGCACAGGGCTAGCCCTGAGGATGAGGCGTTCCTAAATCCATTCCGTGTGGCAGGTTGAGTTTGCAGCGAATAATCAGCATCCGTGTCAGATGGCGTCCTCTGGTTTCAGGGCCAAATGCAAATGATAAATTCTAAAATTAACAGCAACCAAGACTCCTTCCCAGATCCAGGGAGCTCCTCTCCACTGCAGATATAGCTGGACGGTGTCCACCACATTCCCCGCCTGCCGCGGGTGTGTTATTACAGGTACCTTATCTCTTTCAACATTATTATTTTTTAGAGGATAAGATAGCAGTGTTAGCCCTACTCGGAATTATCAGTCTGCAGTTGTAGCTACCTGTATTTTGTATTCACCGCAGAAGTGGAATAACCTTCTAAGACTTGTGAAACCAAACTGAGTTGGGGGGTGGGGACAAGAAAACCTGTGCAGGAGCCAAGGAGTAAAATATCCTGATTGAGTCTGGGGGTGGAGTCCATACACCAAGGTTAAGCATGCATGGTTTTCTTTCTTTCTTTTTGCAAATTGTGTTTTCGTGTGTTTCATCATGACTGATGTGATATATTCTTGGCTTTCAGAGTAAGAAAAGTCATCAGGGTTTCATTCGTTATGTTTATGCCAATAGAAATAAATCTCAGTATTCATGGAGAAGGCTGCTGGCCCTCCCAGGGCCATCTGGGAATCCAGCCGGGCACATCCCCGGTGGAAGAGCAAAGCAGATGCCGGCCAGGATACACTTTGCCCTTATTGATCACAAAGCTTCTTCATTACTTCTGAGGGGCTGCAGATCAATAGGCTCACAGAAACATAATAGATTTTTTAAGAAAATCAATTAAACAGAATATTTTTTTACAGAATTGAGTTTGCACGGCTCCTTGTCACTGGTGAGCAGTTCCCTCTAGGAGCTGCCGCACAACTAGGAGGGGCCAGGCCTCCTTGAAAAGTTCACAGCTGCGACCTGGAGGGGCGAAGTTTGGGAAAGGGAGGACTCCCGCAGAGCGCAGAGAGCCCAGGTCACCTCGCCCAGTCCCTGCATGTTGTCACGTGGGCAAAATCTGTCAGCGTGCCTCATCTTGTCCTCAAAACTGTGGAACTGAAACTTCCTGGAAAGCTCAGATTGATGTCTGAGTTTCCCCATTCTGAAAGCAGAAGGAAGCTCGGCAGGCGTAACCATGAAATATGGCCAGGCTGTGGCCATCCAGATTTGCCACTGCTCCGGAGTTTCTCCCCTAGGCCCGAAGAGGAACAGCTGGAGGCTCAGGCTTCAGTTCACCGCGAAGGCCCCATGGCCCAGCACCCGCCCACTGGCGGCACACACCTGGGCTTTGGCAGCTCACACAGTGAAAACAGATTCCCACAGGGACCCAGGGAGCAGGTGGGGATTTGGACAGAGTGCCACGTGCAGACCCCCGGAGCTCCCCAGACCATGGTTCTCCGCTGGCCGGGCTGGCCCCTCCGGACTCTGTTTCAGCCTTCTTGGCATTTCTTCCTAGTCTGCATGATCTTGTGGGGGAAGAAAAGAAGAAAAAATTCTCCCATTTCTGGCAACTCCGTGATAAACCTTTCAAATGGACGGGGAGTTGTGGGGCCTGGTGTGGAGCCCAGCAGGCCAGCAGCCGGAAAGTCGGCCAGCTCTGCCAAGCACCAGGAATTACATATCCCTGCTGGTGTCTGATAAGTAACAAAGCTATAACTCCGCAGAGAAGCTGGTGATGACATTTAAAAATCGCCTGCAGCTTTGCTCTCCTGGTCTGTCATCAGAACAACCAGTTTGAATCTCAGCTGTGATTTATGTCCGGGGAGGGGGTGTGTGGTATTTAGCATCTTCTCCTTTCATCTGTCTCTAGCTGTCTCGAGTCTGTCCTTGGTAACTCAGTCGATCTTCCTCCACACTCCACCCCGGGATGCAGAGGGCACAGCGCTCAGAGCCATTACTGCCTCTCTGATGGGCATGAATACTGGACTTGCAGCTGCCTGGGTCTCTTCTTGGAAGACGTCCCACTTTGTGTTTGTTTTGTTCCCTCTGAGTTGGAAAGATTTTGAATTGAATCATAAAAGCTGGGGCAAAATATGAGGCTCTATTCATCCCTTTCTGCAGGGCTACGGGGAATCAGCAAAACACCTACGGAAGTCTCAGGTACACGCTGGATCTCCCTGGAGACCAGGGTTTGCACGGAAATGGAGGCAGTTATCCCAGCTGAGGTGAGGCGGGAGCAGCTGCCTGGGCCTTCACTCCTACACTCCTGCGGACAGTGGTGCTGGCAAGCGATCCCAGTCTACAGGGATGCCTGTCTCATGTAGGGAAAGAGGAACATTAGAAAGAAGTACAGATGGTGGTCTTTCAGATCCATTGATTTAGGGGAAATGATTTCTTCTAAGTCCACATTTTCAGTCTCATTGGATTTCATGATACTTAGCATGTATCTAAGCAAAACAGCAAATGAGCCATCCAAGGGTCAGCTTTGTAAACTTCCCACATCTAATCGTTCAGAAATTCAACTTGGAGCCTTTTGTGGTGGCACATGCCTACAATCCCAGCAACCCAGAGGGCTGAGGCAGGAAGATCTCAAGTTCAAGGCCAGCCTCAGCAAATTAGGGAGACTGTCTCAACTAAAAAATAAAGAGACTGGGAGTATAGTTCAGTGGTAGAGTATCTCTGAGTTCACTTGCCAGTACAAAAAAAAGAAAGAAAGATTCTCAGCTTGGATCCATTGTCAACTCAGATTCTAAGACCTTGAGGAAATTTTAAAGCAAAAACAATAGCATCACCCCAATAAACAATGTGGAAACAAAATATATATATATATTCTTCTATGTGACCTGTTTGGACATTTTTACTTGGACAATTCTAAGTTCTTACCTCTCACACAGGCACCCAACAGGACAGCCTCCATGAGCTGGAAAGGGCAAGGCCAGGGATTCCCCTAGAGCATCTGGTGGAGTGAGGGCTGCCAACACCTTGATTTTGGTCTGGTGAAATCCATGCAAGACTTCTGAGGGACTGGGAGCTAGCTCAGTGGCAGAATGCTTTCCTGGCTTGGACAAGTCCCTGGGCTCAATCCCGGGCACCACAGACATACACACATACACTTCTGGCCTCTAGAACTATAAGACTGTAATGAATTAGCTGGGCTTGTGGCTCAGTGGCAGAGCATTTGCCTAGCATGTGTGAGGCACTGGGTTCGAATCTCAGCACCACCTATAAAATAAATGAATAAAAAATAAAGGTCCATCAACATCTAAAAAGTATTTAAAAAAAAAAGACTGTAATGAATTAGTGTTGTATGAAGTCCCAAGTTTTTGGTAATTTGTTATAGCAGCCATAGGAAACTAATACAGTCCTTCCTGACTTGTGATTTAAAGCAGTAATTTCAATAGAATAAGTTTTCATTTAAAAATTATTTGAACGTAGTGAACTGCTTCATGTGTGCACTAACACTTGTGTCACCAAACAAACACATCTTGTCATAGTCCACACTTGTCTACGGTTTCAAATCTAAACACAAATGAACACTGTATGTAACGATGCAGAGCGCCAGGGCGACCTCGGCCGCGCTGTTTCTCCATCGTTGCCAGCACTGTGTGGCATCGCTGGTGTCTGGTCTACTTTTAAGCTCAGGGGAGTGCAGCCGCAGGGACGGGGCGGGCACGCTCCACCTGGAGCCATCTCCAGCCGCCCTGAGCCCTAAGGAGCTTCCTCTCCAAATGAACACAGTGGCCACACTGGAGCTGGGAAGCTGCAGCACACCGGGTACTTTTCCAAATTAACTTCCACAAATAACACCCTGTTTATCAAAGGATAAGTAATAAAAAGTGCTAATTTGAAGTTTATATGCATCTCAGTAGAACTCCCAGGAATAGAAATTGTTTAGGATGGAAACTAACATAAAATTTTTTTCAGGCACCCTGTTTAGAATTGCGGGTGCTGTTGTTAATGAAAAACAGACCAAACTTTGGTCGGTTTTATTATTGTTAAATTTCCTAGGGCGACTGTGTATCCTTGTTGCCACAGGAGGAACAGAACACGGGCTCCCACCGCCAGCCTGTGGTCCCATGCTGGATTCTCATGGATCAGGAAGAAGGAAGGGTACTCTCTTGGCTTAGAAGCTAAGCCCTCCTCTGGCTCCTCAGTACTAGGACACCCAGAGGAACATCCAGGGCAGTGCTGAGCAGCCTACAGGTAGGCTGCACCAAGGGGAGGAAGGGATTTCACAAAAGCCACCAAAAGATATATATATAAAGTGGAAGGAAGCTTTCCTCTGTCCCCAGGAAGGACAGCTTGAAAGGGGCCCCTGGGAAGGGCCCGCCCAGGCAGATCAGCACAGACTCAGGGAATCTCTGTACCACCCCTTCCTCCCTGAGCCTGAAGTCCCAGAGAGCCTCGCCCAGCCCTCCCCTGTCCTCTGAGTTCCCCACGCTGGCCTTACCCCTGAGGGACAGACCCCCAACCAGGACCTGGGCTGGTTGTCAGCCGGTGACTCTTTCCGTGACCACATGGCATCCCAAGGGGCTGGCCCTGCAAATCGGGGGTCTAAATGTCTCCGTGCAGGTGCCCCGTGGGAGGCCAGTGCAGGCTTGAAGTCACCACAAGTGGAAATGAAGGAATGAGAAAGCAGGCCACCCTGCTGACCTTCTTCCACCACCCTCCACCTAGCCACCAGATCTAGGCATGTGATCTGGTCACTGGTCCCCACATTCTCCCCTGGTGCCCTTGGCAGCAAATGGCCTCCTCATGACAATAGAACCAGGAATTACCTGTGAGCACTGGGTCAAGAGACCTGGATTCAAACCCTGCTCCTCCCAGCTGCCTGCTCTTGAGCAGTGCTCTGTCTATAGAGAGGGCTGGAGGGCTGAGCCTGGGGCGGCAGTGGGCAGGTGCCTGCAGGGCAGGGCAGGGACTTGCACTGCGCCTAGGAGGGCACCCAGATGGGAAGGGCAATCTTTCCTCTCTTGGCTGAAGGCTCCTTGGAACAACCAGAGGGCAGGGCGGGTGGCAGTTGTCTTTAGCCTCCCCTCCCCTTGCCCCACAACTGGAAAGGGTCTTGCTCGCCCCTCAGAGGCAACTTTGGCCATTTAACAGGAGCCTTTTGGAGAGATGATCATTTTCAGCAGCCCTGCAGGAGGAATTCAAGGGCTTTAGGGGACACTCCAGGGGCTGCTGGGATGGACAGCTCTCTTGTGAGCTGGGCTGGAGTGGGGACCGAGTGGTAGAGGGGAGGGGTGAGCAAGGAAGCACTTCCCACCCTGTTGGTATGCAAATCACTCACTGCTGAGATAAATGATCCAGCAGGATGGCAGGCAGGCTTCCCAGCGGGAGCCATTTGTCATTTCTACTCTGACTAGTGAGCACAGAGCTTCCACCTTCCCTCCCAGGCCCTCTCCCTCCACCTAGGTAGCTCAGCTGGGACACGGGTGCCTAGGACAAAGAAGCATCCACCCAGCCCCACAGAGGCCACCCATCGCCGTGCATGGGGAGCAGTCCTGGGTTCCTTTGTGTCTTGGAAGGGTGATTTGAAACAGCAAGCCCCTTTCTCTCGGCAGTGGGCTCTCCGGCTAATTGACAAGTGCGTGTCCTGTGTCTGCACAGCTAAGATTTTCCATGATGTCAGCAAAGCCCAACAATGTCTGGGAGTCGCCCAGCAGGCCTGGCACGGAGCAGGAGTGTCAGCCAGGTTACATTCTGTCGGAAATGTGCGTCATGCTTGGCCCCCACGGGCTTTTTGTAAACAGATGATGAAGGGTAGATGAATCAATCAGTTCTGGAGATTTCAAAAATTGCCAGAAATCCAATCCCCAAACCTTCCCACCCTTTTGCATTTGGGCCCCCGGTCTTGAGAGCAAAGGATGGAGAACAGCATGCGGGGTGGAACTCACAGGGTGGGGAGCAGCCCCGCTCTGCAAAGGGACAAGAGGCCGCCCTTCACCAGCATGGGCGGGGCACTTTCTCACAGCTTCAGACTCCACGATGATCTCCAGAGTGGTGGCGGCCTGGGAGGAGGCATCCCCGTTTGCAGCTCAGAGCCTACGCCATAAGTATTTGCTGAATGAATTAAAAAGCAACCAGAAAAAACCCTGCTAGGACTACACGGCCCAGACTGAGTACTGGACGGAGAGAAAGCGCCTGGGCAGTTGGGGGCTGACTCCTGATGTTGAAAGCACACCTCCTCTTGGGCCTTTATTCACTTTTTCCTCATTCGCGTGCATGTCGATCATCCAGAGCTGTTTATTGAGCCCACTATGTGCTCAGCATTAGACAACAGGTTGCCAACAAATGGGATCCTGAGCAATGGCCAGGCGTCCCATAAACATGGGCCCCTGGCTCTTGGCAAACCCCAGGTGTTGCTGGGTCTGCTGACCCCATAGAAGACCTTGGCGGCTCCTGCATGGGACACATGTCTGACAAGTAGCCCAGGAGCTCACAAGCCACAATAGGGTGATCTGCAGTTTCATATAAGCCCTTCTAGAAGACGACAGGCCTTGGCCAAAACCCAGCACTACCCTCTCCTTGCCAGAGCCTGTCCTTGTCCTGATGGGAAGAGGCCAGGGGGTTTGCATCTCCCATTCGAAGGCCCCATGAGAACACTGTGGCCTCCCACCACCAACATTTGGAAAAATTCCAGAAAGGCAGATTCTATTCAATTCAATTCAACAGCACATTCCTAGTCGCTGCCTATGCACAAGGACCTATGTTCAAAGTCACCAGAAATACATGGATGTAAAAAACCGGGTCCCTTTTCTTCAGGGACTGATCTAGAAAAGACAGACGCAGGCACAAACACGAGTGCCCATAATCTGGGCTGTGAAGAGGGGCTGTAGAAGGTGCACAGCACACCACGTGCACCCGAGGCTCCTCCAGGCCGTTGGGCTGGCCCTGCAGTGCCTGCTTCCCAGAGTGCTCCACTGACATTCACCAAGATCCCAGGAGCACTCTCACTGCCTCATTGTACAGATGGGGGAACCTCGGCTCCAAGGGTCACGCCCTTCGCTCAAGGTCATAGGCTAGTGACTCTGTAGGCTTTAGCTACACTTTGCTGCCTCTAAATAAAACCAGATGGTTCTGTTGTCCCCAGTTTGGAATGTGGCAGGGCAGGGAGCAGGGAAAACAGGTCAGGAGAGAGCAGTGACGGAAGAGGGACCTGGGAGGCTGGGCTTGCGTCTGTCCTGTCTGAGAGCTGTATAGTTCTTAGGATCAGCACTGCCCTGAGCAGAGTGGAGAACAGAGGGGACGTGAGGACAGGAGGCAGCAGCGGGAGGTCAGGGGTCAGCACCACTGCCAAGCAAGGGGTCAGGTGGCAGAGCATGAAGATCTGGCAAGAGAAGATGAGCAGGGTGCCAGAACCCTGGAGGCAGGGCCAGTAAATGACAGCAAGTGGCAGAGTGGCCCTCAAAGGAAGAGGGCCTGGGACCTGGGAGGAGGCAGGGAAGTGGCAAGGAGGACAAGAGGTGCAGGCGAGGTCCAGGGGGTCTGGAGGACATTGCCACCCAGAGTGGTGTGTTCACCCAAGGAAGAGGTCCAGTGTCACTCTGCAGGAAAACTGAAGGATGTGGCCTGGGCCCTCAGTTCAGAAGGACAGGGATGAGGCCCAGATGGGGAGGGTGGAGAAGGACCAGGACAGAGAAGGAGGCAAAGGAAGCTTCCAAGAATAAGAACTAGACACCCGCATCAGCTCCCTGAACAGCACATCGTGTTCAGGAGGATACCTGCAGAGGCCGGTGCGAACCCGGCTACCCTCGCTGCCTTCCAGTCACAGCTGCACTGCAGACCCCATCACGCACCCTGCGCGTCCCGGTGGAAGGGTGCTGCGCTGTGCTCCCCTGGCCCTCTGTCGCGCATTCTCTGCCCTTGTGGCGCTTACGTTCTACTTGGAGAGAGAAACAACAAACTTAAAAGCCTGAGTGTGGGCTGGGCTGGGCTGTGGCTCAGCGGTAGAGCGCTTGCCTGGCACGTGGGAGGCACTGGGTTCCATCCCCAGCACCACATAAAAATAAATAAATAAAATAAAGGTATTGTGTCCATCTACAACTAAAAATATATATTTTTTAAAACGCCTGAGTTTGATAATAAGTAGAGATAATAAGGGGGGTATAGGGGAGTGGGGGACGCGGTAGGGACAGTAGGGTAGGATAAAATTTGCATTCAAAGACCCATGGAAAGCCTCCTTTCTCCTAAAGGGAGTAGCCTCCAAGGGGCTGGCTTTTCCGAATCTCCTTCCACCCCTTCTGGGGTCATGCAGGCAGGGGCACCCCCCAGCAAGAAGGGGCAGCAGGGAATGGCTGGTTTTGATGGTGCCCCTGCTTGCCAAGGCTATTCAGCCCCAGCTACCACTCAGAAAGCCTGGGGGTGTCTCCTCATCCTTCCTCTCTAACCCTCTCTAATTGCCATCTGACCACTTGCTTATCTGAGCCTGGTCCCAGCAGGTGGCACTGGGGCCAGGCAGGGTGACCTGACTACTGAGGAAGCATTCTCCAATCTTACCGCCCAATGAAGGGAGGTTGCGGCAGGACTCAGGCCTGGGAACAAGCAACCTCAGGAAGCAAAGCTCTTTCTCAGCTCCAACCTGGGAGAGGCACAGGTTACTGACAATTCTTCCCCCAGAAATGACAGACCCAACCTGAGCACAGAGGCCTCTCTACTGCCATCCCCCAAGCTGGGCTTGGGCAACATCCTCAGTGGGCTGAGGGTCTTGGAAAGTGTGTTTCTAACTGCCCCAGGATGCTCTGCTTTCCCTGCGTGCATGAGACACCACCCAGCTGGCCTCTGCCAATGGCTCCACCAAGTCCTGAAGCAGCAGAAGGGATTGTGGGTCTGTCCCGCAGTGCCAGCAAGCTTAGGAAAGGGGGCTGTGCCCTGGGACACAGGGCAGGAGTCACTTTCTGGCTGGAGGTATTGAGACCAGGAGGATAGAGTGAGGGCCCTTGGGAAAGCCCAGGCACCCCTAGCCCCACACCCTGCTTCCTGACAGCCCATGTCTCTTGATAATGTCACCTCACAAGGACCCCACAGAGCCACCTGGACCTCACCTCTCTTCTCCAGACCCCAAAGCTGGTTCCTCCTCTCCCTTCCCTCCTATGGCCATGTCCTTCCTCTCCGAGGGTCTCCAATCTCCAGGATCTCCGGCGAAGTCAGGAGGTCAGCAGCAACTTCTGGGCTGTAAGTGATCTTTTTTTTTGGTACCGGAGATTGAACTCAACCACTGAGCCACCTCCCCAGCCCTATTTTGTGTTTTACGTAGAGACAGGGTCTCACTGAGCTGCTTAGCGCCTCGCCGTTGCTGAGGCTGGCTTTGAACTCGCGATCCTCCTGCCTCAGCCTCCCTAAGTGCTGGGGTTTCAGGCTTGCGCCACCGCGCCCGGCTTGTAAGTGATCTTTCAGGCAAGGTGAGAGTCCTGGGAGGGGGACAGTGCCCTGCACAGTGGTGGGCAGCTGTGGGAGTCTAGATTCCTAGGCAAAGAGCCAGGCACCTTGAGCCCTCAGGCAGGCCTCCAGGCCCACCTGCCTCCACATGACAGGCTCCCCACAGGCTCTAAGCTCACGGGCCCTGCCAAGACCTTCTCTGCTTGTGCTGCAGGCTGGAACTCCCCCGAGGCTGAGCAGGTCCAGGAGGTTCCCGAGCCTCCTTGTGTCACTGGGGGTCAGTGTGACAGGTGATAGGCATTGATCCCAAGCAGGAACCACAATCGTAGCAACAAGGCAACAGAGGGAGCCAGGGTCCAGCCTGTCACACTTTCAAAGAAGGTTCCAGAGCCAGGCCTGGAGGCCAGGCGGGAGGCTCTTCCACCCCTTCGCTCTCCTGCCCTTCTCACTGTGCCTCCTGGCCTCCATCCTGGAGCAACAGAGGCCCAGGGTGGAGAATAAAGTCCCTGCCCCGCCTCGTTCTCCCCTCTTGTCACATGAACAACCTGATGGCCCAGAATGAATGAAGGGCTTTGAAAGTCTCTTTCCTTCTGGATTTGAATCTTCCCAGTGCAGGATTCCTGTGCTGGAGAGAAGGCTCGCCCCTGCTCCCTCCAGCTCCAGCTCCCACCTGCCCAGCCCCATCTGCTCCGTCTCCCACTGTGGCCTGCCCGCACTGTCCTGTCTGCCTGATGAAGTCTCACCTTGCTGCACACCCCATGGCCATGCTGTGGCTGCTTGGTGGAGATTCTAATTAGCACGTTAGCCCAGTGGCCTGATGAAAAATCGGGGTGGGGGTGGACTGAGAACAGGGGGAGAGGAAGGTCCCTTATTAAATGCAGATGTTGTTAAATCACTGTAATTAACTGGAATGGATACTGAGAATTGGAGGCATAAAAGCTAAATGGGCTTTTGTTTTAACTGTTTGTCACATATTTAAAGGGGTCATTGGAGAATATAACAGAGAGATGTTCTTCCTCTCTTCTGGCTTGCTTTGGCCTGGCAAGTGCTTTTGTTGGGCATGTGCACGTGCAAATGAACACACACTCACACTCACACACTCACACACTCACACACTCACGCTCACACACGCACACACACTCACACATTCTCATGCTCACACACACTCATGCTCACACACATTCACTCACACACTCTCACACACTCATTCACACACACATTCACACTCACACATTCTCATGCTCACACACTCTCACACACTCACGCTCACACACACACACTCACATTCACATACACACACTCACACATACACACACACACACACCCCATCCTTACCCGCTGTCTCTCAGATTCACACACACCCTCTGCCCCCTCTGTCTCTGTCTCTCTAACACACACACTCATCGGGGCTGGCCCAGGAGATGGGGCCTGCAGAGGAGGAGCACAGCCCTGGGAGAAGTGGCCTCCCTCTGCTTGGAAAACTTCCTCAGAGGCCGCTGGCCTGCCTGCCCCAGAGTTTGCAAGCCTCCGTGGCTTCTCAGTGGACATACTCAGAGGCCCACACTCAGCTGTCTGCCTCTGACCACCCTTTGTCAAGGGAGCATATCCCTGGAGACTTGCTGCCTCAACTCCTTCCTGGTCTCATTTTAAAAGTTGGGGGATAGACGCACCCCCATTGGGTCAGGCTTTCCCTTCCTCCCCAGGAGGTTGAGACTTCTGCCTGCACATCTTCCTTCCAGGGTCAGGGCAGTGGTCAGGAGGCAGGGTACTGCTGTGTCTGTGCGGGCTGAGGTCTCTGAGAGGCTTTGAAAGGCCCCTCTGGCCACACACCTCCTCTGGGCCCTGAAAGGCGACAGAGGCTTGAAGCCGCACTCTGTGCATGACAGACAGACACAAGGACAGGAGGGCGAGGCAGCTTCTCAAGGAGTGTTTTGGGCCACTGCTCCCACCCCACCCTCAGCCTACAGAATTGCCCCTGCCAGCCCCAAGCCTTTCCAGGGAAACCCCACCCCATTGTGTCCTGGAGCCAGTGGTTCTGCTGCTGGATGAAACCAGGGCTCTGGGGCCTGACCACCAGCTGCCCACTCCGTGCACGAGGGTGGCGGTCATCTGGCTCAGTGAAGAGTTCCTCTGCCTCTTTCCTTCTCTCACCCTCTTGCTGGAGCTGAGCCTTGGAAAACAAAAGCAGGGCAGAGAGGACAGTGGATTGGGGCAGGCTGGTGATGGAGGTGTCCCTGGGATGCCCGGCTGCAGCTGGAATCGCCTCCGTCACTTAACACAGAGCCAGGTCAGGGCCTTGGGATCTCTAGTGTCCCACCTAAGGCTGCAATTTAGCTATCCCTGAGCCAAGCCAGGACCCCAGCCACCTTGAGAACAAGGCTTCCACAAGAAATGGGTCCCCCACGTGGCCACCCACGGCCAGGGAGTCTCATCCTTCAGGGCCTGGCCTTTCCATTTAGTGTAGTCATGGGAAAACCTGGGTTCCCAGCACCCAGCTCAACTCCTGGCTCCTGTCCTCCTGGCCCCACTCCAGAGCGCCTCTTGGAGGACACCTTTCCTTCTGGGCTCTCAGGACCAAGACCCACAGTAAAAGACACAGGACAGGACAGGCACAGTGGCGCAAGCCTGTAATCCCAGTGGCTCAGGAGGCTGAGGCAGGATTGTGGTTCAAGGGCAGCCTCAGCAACTTAGTGAGGCCCTAAGCAATTTAGCAAGACCCTGTCTCAAAATAAAAATAAAAAGGGATGGGGATGTGGCTCAGTGGTTAAGAGCCCCTGAGTTCAATCTCTGGTAGCAAATAAATAAATAAATGAATATGTCACAGAGGAGCTCACTCAGGCCCTGCACACTCTTATTTTATTTCCTTATATTCTCTTGTGTGTCTTTTAGCATTACTGTTTCCACTCTACAACCAACTTCTCTACAACCTGATCTCACCCACCAGTGAGTGTCCTCCTGCATCTGAAAGCCACTGTTCTTTTTCCAGCAACAAGAGGGAGCAGTGTCCTCAGCAGCCACCCCTCTGCCTTCTGCCCTCTACTGCTCCATGGGCCAGAGTCCTGGTACCGTTTAACCAGGCCTTTTGCCTCACAGGCTACCGCCAAGGTGTTGGGTTGCCTCTGGGACTTGGGTTCTGTCGGACTCACGTGGCCACTGGCAGAATTCAGCCCCAGACCTGTCAGGAGAACATTCCTGCCTCAGCTTTGCTGTGATGTGCTGGCCTTTCTTTTGGCCTCCACTCCTGCCCTGCCTCTTTCCTGCCTCCACGAAACTTCTGTCCTCCTGGGTTCTTCCCAGTCTTCTGAACTCTAGAAAATGTCTTTGTTGTACAGAGAACAGGACTGGGTTCCCACTGCCTTGGGTGCAGTGGGATAGAAACCTAGCTTCTCTCCATGTAAAGAATCCACCCAAAACCCTGGCATTGAACTGTTCTAGTCTCGCCCGCAAGGACATAATCTCAATGGACGGCAAGGGCTTTGCAGGCAGGAGAGGAGCCCAATGACTTTTCAGCAGTTACCGTCTGTCCACCGCTCTCCTTGGAGTTCTAATTGGTGTTAGCTCCTGCTCTGCTCCCAGGAGCCCGATGAAGCAGGATTTCATTAGCGCTGTTCCGAAGGGAAGGCGAGTCAGTTATCCAAGGCTTATGGGAATGCCGGCTGGTAGGGTGAGGAGGGGCGAGGAGGGACGAGTCACACCTAGGCCTGTGGATATAGCAAAGTCAAGCTCTCTCTGCTGGGGCGGTAGCCTCCCTGGGGCTTGGTGCTCAGATGGCCGAACAAGTCTCCGAGCAAAAGGGGATTGTTTTTGCTAAATGAACACAGACGCTCTCTTTTGGGCTCCCCACGTTCCTCTCTCATCTCTCTTGGCTGTAAATTTCCAAGCTTAAGCCATCCATTCCCAGTGTGTCACAGAACCAAAAATGGGAGGCTGGGGAGGGAGGAAAGAGGAGAAAGGTTGAGGAGAAGAGTGAACCAGAAGCAGAGACAAAACTAGAGATGCTGTTAGCATAGGCGAAACCATGGGTCCACACCTCAGCACCAAACACACATAAACAAGGACACGATCATCATGCTTTTTAATATATATTATTTTTTCGGTTTGAAGATAAACATGCTCCTGAAATTCGGAGCATCTTATAATTGATGTCAAAAGAAGTTTGTCAGTGAATGGTACATCTTAGAGTCAAAATGAATAGGCAGAGGGAGCCGGGAGATGCAGGTTAAGGTCACTCCTGTCCTACAAGGCAGACCTCCCTGGGACAGCCGCAACCGCCCCGCACAGATTGTAGGTACGTCTGGACTTTTCAGTATTGTTCAAGGGCTTAGCAGAGTCTGGGTATCAGCCTTTCAACTATACAGGTTTACGGGGAAGGAAACTTCACGGTCACAACTATTTTACTTTTATTTGCCGTCTTCTATGTTTCCCAGTGTATCTCCCCAGTGTGTGTTTGTGTGTGTGTTTTTATTTCTTTGCAGCAGCAATTAACTTAATAAACCACCTCGTCAGTGCTCTGCATGCAGATTAACCACTTCAGACAACAACAGATAAGCGTGGTACTTTGTATCCCTGCCCCTTCTGAGAGAAGGCTGCTTTTTCTGCCAAGCAGAACAATGGAGGTTGTTTTATCTGCAGAATCCTAGTAATTAGCAAGAAGAGGCCCCTCAGGTAACCTCTGAGAAAGGTCCTCTAATTTGACCCTGTTTCACACGGTCCCATTTTCAATAAAATGAGACTCTCCAGCACCGTCCCTCAGGAGATAGCCCGGCAGTCGCAATGCCTACATCTTCCTGGGGCTCATTCAGTCAAGAATCTCCCTTCTGATCTCTGCATCAAGCCAGCGGCCCCTTCCCGCCTGGTATTTACCCAGGGACAGTTCTGTGACCCCAGCCTCCATGCCCCTTGGCAACATCAGTCAAGTGCAGGGCTGTCTTCGTTCCTCCAATTGGGACCACCCTTATTATTTTTGATGATCTGCTTGAACCTGCTTCTCTTTCCTACTGTCAGTGGAAGCCCAAAGCAGTATGTGATGGTTTATTCATTATTTACTTATTTATTTATTGAACAGCGCTTCCATTGCAAATACATTTTTGCCAGAAGTAAAGAAAATGCAGACTAGCTACTCACCCCCAAAAGTCCCTCCCCTGTAGTTCTTAGCTTGTGAATCCCAAACCATCCAAATACAACATCATATATTCCCCCAGGCACCTTGGGTTCTAGGTTTGCTTTTTGTCCCCAGCTCCTTGTTTGATATCCTGGCAGCTCAGGACCACGACAGACAGGAGAGTCGCAATTCTTCCTTCAGGCACAATTCTCTGCCCATGAACCATGAAGCCTTCCAATCTTGCACCCAGGAGACGCAGGTGCAAGAATGTCCCTTACTCCTCAGTGCTTGCTGCTGGGTACCACACCTCTTGAGTCCCTGGGTCTTGGTACCAAGGAGCACATATAGATTCAGGGCTGGCTATTGGTGGGTCCATCATGCTGCCCAGAACAGGATGGCTTTCCAGGTGAGCAGGCAGGTAAAGTCTTGGACACAGAGGAACATGACTACATCCTGTTCTCCCCTGATCTGTCCCAACATCAGCTGCTAGAGCACACTCTGAGTACAAGGGAGGGCCGAATATATTTGCAATGACATCTGTGCCCTATGTTCTTGAAAGACATACGAGTGAACCTCACAGAGTTAGAAACAGGAAATAAGGCTGCCCAAAATAACCAAAATATCTCCTCCTGGCCTTTGCACAAGACAGATACCCCAGTGTGGTGACATGGTTTATCTCAGGTTTACCAGGCTGCTGTTATTCAACAAGTGATTTATTAGTAAAATAAAATTATTATTATTACTATTGTTTTGTGGTACTGGGCATTGAACCCAAGGATGATTTACCACTGAGTCACATCCCTAGTCCCTTTAGTTTTTATTTAATTTTTAATTTTTTGGTATTGAAGATTGAACTCAGGGGCACTTGACCAATGAGCCACATCCCCAGCCCTATTTTGTGTTTTATGTAGAGACAGGGTCTTACTGAGTTGCTTAACGCCTCGCCATTGCTGAGAGGCTGGCTTTGAACTTGCGATCCTCCTGTCTCAGCCTCCCAAACTTCTAGGATTCCAGGTGTGCGCCACTGCACCTGGATGAATTATTTCTTAATAAATGCAGTACAGAGGTGGGAAAGCTAGCCGGTGCAGTGGCACGCACCTATAGTCCCAGCTACTCGGGAGGCTAAGGCACGAGGATCACTTGGAGCCTGGAGGTCAAGGCCAACCTGGGTAACATAGCAAGACCTCATCTCTTAAAAAACAAAAACAAACAAGGCATGGTGCCAAAGGCCAGTAATCACAGTGACTCTGGAGGCTGAGGTAGGATTATGGCAAGTTTGAGTCCAGCCCCAGCAACTTAGCAAGACCTGTCTCAAAATAAAAAAAAGAAAAAGGGCTAAGTAGGTGGTTCAAGCCCCAGTCCCAAAAAATAACTAAATTAATTAATTTTAATAACTAAATTAATTAAAAATTTTCAAACACAGGGCCCATGGATCTAAAGGAAAGTACACCGCGTCTTGGTAGTCTATGGTTGGGAAATGCTAACCTGATACAAACTTTCATTTGGAGGAAACAGAAGTGGCCCCTCATCATGGAGGCCCTCACCCGGCCCACACTGCATCTTTTGGTAATGGATACCGGTTGGAGATGTCAGAAGAGGGTCCATCCTCTCTCCTTTGCCCTGAAACCTCAGATTCTCTGTGAGCCCCTCCCTCAACAATGTCCATGTCACAGGCCAACTGAGGCCCCTTCCAAACCAGAGCAGCCAAGCCCAGCTGTGCCAGCCTAAGCCATGGAACCACACCCACCCTCTGCATTCCACCCCTGAGGGTGGTGCCAGGTCCTCTAACTGCCCGCTGCCTCTCCGACTCTCAGACTCAGATGCCCCTCCCTGCTGCTGCATGGAAAGTGCCCTGGCATGGTGGCCATCGACCCCCTACTAATTCCAGTCCTCTCCCCACAGAGCACTTGGCATTTTTGATGATTCGTGCCTGGAAATCCTCTCCTTCCTTGCCTTCCCAGACACATGCCCCTCCGAGCCCTCCTGCCACCCCTTCCCTTGGTGGTCACCTCCTCACCCAGCCCCTTAAACACCACAGGTTTCAGGGTTCCACAGCCTTGGCCCTGGCCATCTCTGCTCTATCCTTCTGCCTGAATGACCCTCTGGTCCTGTGGTTAGACCGACACCTTTGTGGAGACAGCCCTCTAATTTGCCTGCCTGGCTTGGGTCCGTCCACACTCAGCTGTCTCAGGCCATCTTAATCAGAAGATTCTGTGTTGGTCAGCTTTCCATTGCTGTTACAGATACCCGAGATACCCAGCTTAAAAGCAGAAAAGGTTTATTTTGGCTCATAATGTCCAAGGTCTCAGTGCATGGTGAGTTGTCCCTGCTGCTTTGGGGTGTGTGGCAAGGCAGCACGTCACTGGGAGGTGTGCAGTGCAGGAAGCAGCTCACCTCAAAGCAAATGGGAAGTAAAGAGAGAAGGGAAGAAAAAAAGAGAGAGAGAGAAGGGAAGAGACCCGCGCCCCACAATCCCTGCAAGGCCACAGCCCCAGTGACCTAAACTCTACCACTAGGCCCTCCTCCTAAGAGTTTCACCACTGCCTCTCAGCTAGCCAAGCTCAGCACCAAACCGCTAACACGAGGCACAACCCATCCCTGGGAACTGAGGGTCCCCAGTGTTGGTGATTCTTTTCTTCTATCACCAGGTTGTTCCCTAAATGACAGGAAACCTGTAGGTCTCAAGTGTAAAACAGGTCCTTTGCCTCCTAGCAGCATAAGCTGTGATCTGATGCTCTGGTTGGAATATAAGCAGGCAATGGGCTACTCAGCGTGCACTTGAAAAGGTCCTGCATCGAGCCCGTCTGCTTTCCTGGGGCCTCCAGGTTGTCAGGACGGTTCTGCTGCCCCTGCACCAGTATGGTCGGGCCCTGCCCTCTGCTTCCCTCTTTGGTAAAGGAACATCCTCCACGTTTCTCCCAGAACCAGGTAGAAAGGAAAGTGACATGAAAACTGCTCCGTAAGCTCCGGGTAAGCCTTCTTCCTCTGGTAAGGGCTGCCCAGCCTGCTGCTAGCGACACCTCGGGGACTGCCCATCTCAGCACAGCACACCACAAACCGAACTCAGTCTTCCGCACATAATCCACTTCCTCTTCCCAGTATTGCTCACTTAGGCCCCAAACCCAACGCACAGTGCAGTGCTGTCTCTAAGTCCTGCTGATTTTACATCCTGGGTTTTTCTCCAGCTTTCTCCTCCTCTCCATTCTGGTCCAGGCCTCTATCACCTTCTGCCTGAATCTTGGCCTCCTATTGATCTCAGAGTTTGTCCCCCTGCGTCAGACCCTCCAGAGGCTCCTGAGAAGTTCACCCCGGCATCCAGACCACCCACACCCTGCCCTGCCTCAGGCGCCAGCCTCACCCTGTGCTGCCTCCGTACTTTTACTGAAGGTTCAGAGTCAACTGTGTTGTGATCCTGGTCCTCGAGTGTCATGCCTAAGGTTAGGACAATTACTCCAGCACAGGAACAGAAGCAAGGCAGGGGTGGGGTAATCAGAGCATTTGCAGAAATGACCAGGTTTGGTTTGTTGGGATGGGAGTGGAGCTTGCAGTGGGCTGGACCCTGGAGTGACAGGTGGCCATGCCTCTTGGGATCTGCACTTGTGCAGCTGCTAAGGGCGTGGGGAAAGTCACGCCCATGCTGTGTGAAAACTGAAGCATGCTCCTCCACACTTGGGTCGCCTTGCCCTTTCTGGCCTGGCACTCAGAGCAGCTTAGGAACACGCTATGTGTGCCCATAAATCTACAGGAGAGTGCTGGGCTTCTTTGTGGAATGTAGGAAACACTGAAGGTATATTCTATGGCTGTGGGTAGGCTGCCCACCTTCCTGAGATGGGTTTTTTCATGGCCTCTCCCCACAAGCTGGGGGCATTCATGTCTTTATGGTATCTCACAATGGGCACTGAGTCTTCAGGTCAGCTGCTGGTCAGGGGCCCTTTCCCAGCAGCCTCTCTCTCATCTTCCCCTTCTTTGTTCCTGATCCTCTCTGGCTGACAATACCATGTCCTCCTGGCAAATAAGGCCCTGACAGCCTCCTGCCTTGGGCTTTCTCCTGTGCAACCTTAGCTCAGGTATCCATTCCCCCAGAAAACCTCCAAGAGCCCAGGCTCAGCTCCTGGTCCCCCCAGGCTCCATCCCACCCCATGCTCATCTGAAGTTGTCTCCTTGTCTATCTATGCCCCTGATGAGACAGAAAGTGCCTCAACCGTGGTGCCCCGGGAAGAGCACCTTCCGTATCTCCCTCCATGGCAGGAAACCAACTCAGTGCGATCAAGCTCAAGAAAAATGTCCTGGCTATGAAGTCTGAAGGTAGAGCTGGCTTTGGACAGGGCTCAATGCTGGAGCTCCAACAGAATCACCAGGACTGGCTGCTGCCCAGCCCCTGGTTCAGCTCCCCCATCTTCCTTCCCAGAAAGCCTTTCGCTCGCATACTGTCAGCTCCCATCCAGCAGGGAAGAGGTCTAGTCTGCCCCAAGGTCAAGTAGGAATAACGGAACAGTCTTGTTGGGCTTGATTGACTTGACTGGGTCAGATGCCCATCCCCAAACGAGTCCCTGCTGTTGGGAGGGTGAGATGTGTTGACTGAAACTGCAAGTTCACTAGAACCGTGTAATGAAAATACTAATAATGTCTAATTGCTAGTTATCTGCAAGTAGGAGGTAGGTCCTTAAGTCAAACTATTATCATAAGAACAGGAGGGCTGAGCCACAGGGTCTCCACCGCCAGCTGCGCAGGGCCTATGCTTCAGCCTGACTCCTGCTTCCACATCAGTACACACCTGTTGGACCAAAATGAGGCAAACAGCAAGGCTGCCAGAGAGGCAGGTCCCAGGAGCCCGCTGACACCAGCTGGGAACTTCTGACCTTTTCATAACCTCAGGAAACTCATCCTGGCCGGACAATGGCAAGTAAATAGTTTGCTAGAAGCCCCAAGTCCCCAACCGTCAGGGTAGATGCCACTGAAGAGGAAATGAGAACCCAGGTGGAGGCAGCCAGTCCCCACCCCAAGCCCCAGGAACAGCTCCTTCAAGCCCACCTGGATTTTATGAGCAACAGTTATTCAATCTTAAACTGGAATGAAGAATACACCAGAAAAATTGTTATTAGTTTTATCAAGACAACTCTGTATTAACTGCTGGTTAAATACCAGCTTTGAAAGTTTACACTTTATTAAATAAAATCCAGGATACAGCATTTCAGATCTGTTGATTTTGAGAGTAGAAGACATTATTTAAAAATATTGGTAGCACATGCCTATAATCCCAGCATCTCCGGAGGCTGAGGAAGTAGAATCGTAAATTCGAGGCCTGCCTCAGCAATTTAGGGAGACCCTGTCTCAAAATAACAAGAGCCGGGGATATAGCTCAATGGAAAAGTGCCCCTGGTTCAATCCCCAGTACCAATAATAGTAATGATAATACATCAAAATGGTACCTATTAATCCACTAATATATTAATAATTTTATAATAGACAGCTTTAAAACATGTACTATCATAAAAATGCAGCCTGAAGCATTTTAAAAGTTCAAAACGGGAATTAGATACAACTCTTAATGAAGTGGGTGATGATCCATGTGGTCTGGCTTCCCAGGTGCTTCCGGCTTCACCCAGGGAATCCCACTGGGCTCTCTGGTGATGCACTCCTTGCAGGGCCATGGCTGCACTCTGAACATTCTCTTTGGGGAGCCTTCTCTCCTACCCCTCACCCAGTGCCTAATTGAGGACTTCCTTCAATGGGCTGGGACGATGACTCTGTCTTTGAGCCAGGGAAGATGAATGATGGAGTTAGACTCGGACAGTCGCTCACTGTCTTCTCTCCTTCCTTATTTTAATCTCTCTCTGAATAGTCATATAATGGATCTGTATCGTTGTAAAATCCTGTGAATGGTGGGTGGGTGTCTATAAATCCCTCTAAATCACAGGAGGTCCCCTCCACTTGATTAAGAGGCTGCAGAGAAGCTCAGATGAAAGCCTGCCCAGTCCCCAGGCTCAGGAGGCGGAAGGCAAGTGACAGAAATAGGTATGTCTTCAAAGTGACCAGAGGACATTGGCTTCCCCTGAACGGCTGGAGCATCATCAGATTATATTTACTCCTGTGGGGAAGAGCAAGAGGAGAAGGTCGGAATGGGAATTTGGAGACTATCCAGAATGCAAGGGATCGTGAGGAATTACCGAGTGGCCATTGATTCAGTCCATCCTTTGGCATTATATTGAGTCAGTTGGCCTGTGCCAAGCACTGGGAAATCCAGATCACTGGAATAGCCCCTGCCCTCCAGGGTCTTGCAGACTGTGTGGGAGAAGTCTACAGCCCAACAATGAATGACCTGAGATAAAAGTGCTGTTAAAGTGATGTAAGCTAGCAGGCCAGCTCCATGCGCCTGCAGGCATCCCACAGGGGCCCCCACATAGAAGGACCTTCTGAGTGGATGGATGCTCTGCTGCTGGGTGTCACTACCCTTCCAATTCATTCATTTATTCCACAAAGATTTATGGGCTGGGGTTGTGGCTCAGTGGTAGAGTGCTTGCTTAGCATGTGTGAGACACTGGGGTTCAATTATCAGCAACACATAGAAATAAAGTAAAAAGATATTATGTCCATGTAAAACTAAAAAAATATATTTTTTTGGTACCAGGGATGGAACTCAGGGGCACTCGACCACTGAGCCACATCCCCAGCCCTATTTTGTGTTTTATGTAGAGACAGGGTCTCACTGAGTTGCTTAGCGCCTCGCCGTTGCTGAGACTGGCTTTGAACTCGCGATTCTCCTGTCTCAGCCTCCCAAAGTACTGGGATTACAGGCATGCGCCACCACGCCCAGCTAAAAAATTGTTTTTAAAAGATTTATTGAGTGCCTACTAGGTGCAGGGCTTTCCTCTAGGCACTGGGGCAGGCACAGCACCAAATCTACTAGATAATAGCTAAGTAAAGCATACCCATGTCAGAGGGAGTGGGTGCCATAGAGGAAACGGAAGCCGAGCCACCTACTCAGTCACTTGCTGAGTCTACAAATGCCAAGTGACCACACACTATGTGCCACCACCTTTCCAGGAGGTTGTGCTGGCTGGCAGTTTGTTTTGTTTTGCAGTACTGAGGACTGAACACAGGGCACAATACCACTGGGCTGCGTCCCCTGTCCTTTTTATTTTATATTTTGAGACAGGGTCTCACTGAATTGCCCAGTCTGGCCTCAAACTTGAGATCCCCCTGCCTCAGCTTCCCAAGAAGGTGACATTGAGTTGTGCTCCACTAGGCCTGGGTATGTGCTGGTTAATTTTGCTTCTCAATGTGGCTTGAATAGAGTACCATACACGGCTGTTTGATAAAATATCAGTCTAGGTGTTGCAGTGAGGTATTTCAGACATTTTTAGATGTAATTACTGCTTAAATCAGTGGACTCTTAGTAAAGGAGATCACTCTCCAGGTAATGTTTTGGATGTCACATTCAACTCATCCAATAAGTCAAAAGCCTCAAAACAAAAAAGACATGTTCCCCAAGAAAGAAGAAATTCTGCCACCAGATGGGCTTTGGTCTGAAGACACCAGACATCAACTCTTCCCTGGGGCTCTGGCCTGCCAGCATGCTCTGAAATGTGCCAGCTCCATGGTCACATAAGCCAATTTCTTAAATTCTCCTTCTCTCTCCCTCCCTGACTCAGCCATCCTTCCTGTTCCCAAATAATGGCTAAGTCTAGACGCAAAGGAGGAGGCCCACTGAGCCCAGGGAGCTCCCCTTACCTGTGCCAACCGTCTGTGCGCGAGTACCTTCTCTTTAGCCTCTTTCCAGAACTTCCTGTGTAAGATCTCACATGGAGCCTTGCTGAAGTCTGCTGTGGGTGTGCTGGTGTGGAAGGCACTCACCTCCTCTCTGGCGGTTACCGTGTTGGTCTGAGTTGGATCCCAGGATGGAGGCACTTTGTGGCAGATCAGGCCCTTAAATCAAGCCCAGCAAAACCTGCTAATCACCACCCTGTGAGACACTGTGCACCCAGTGGTCTTGGGTGTTCACAGGAACACTACAAAAAGGGACCGTGGCCTGCCAGGTCGTGGAGGATGTCATCGCAGCCATTGGTACAATGCACATAACAAGGTCTTTCAGTGGTAAGTACTGTACCCGGAGAGAATTTTTCTGAGATGTCAGCCTCTGACACTTTTTTTTTTCCGTACTTTGAAACACGTGTCCCTGCTGCAGGACTGTACCGTCCTCTGGGAACAAACAAAGGCCCATTGTTTATGCTGCCAATTAGGAACTGTGCTTGACCCCAACACACAAAGGCCCAGTTGTGCCCCAACCGCTCAGGGAAACGTGTAGGCTCTTTCCATACCAGTCTTCAGACACAGAAGCCTCGGCTAGCCACTCGCAGAGTTCTGCAAAACCCTTTTCTTGCGCTCCAGGAGCAACCGATAGCGGGGACAGTGCCATTCTTAATGCCAATTCTGATGGTATCGCTCCACTGACAGCCACCATGTCAGGACGGACGTTCAAGGCCTGCACTCCCCTGGGGTGCTGTCCCTGAGGTCGAGGTCGAGTGGTGTCTCCTCCAGCAGAGCTGGAGAAGGAAGCGGGAAGGGAAACGAGCCTGCCAGAGGGCAATGGCGTATGCTTCTGACCAGTGGGACTCTCTTGCTGCCCCAAGGCCCACCACAGAGGGGACATATGTCCTCCAAGGTTCAGGGCCATGGACCCCAGAAGAAAGCTCTGCTCCATGGCAGGAGTTCCCCAAAGGCAACAGCGGAACTGCTTTTTTTCTTTTCTTTTTTGGTACCAGGGATTGAACTCAGGGGCACTTGTACTGGACCACTGAGCCCCATCTCCAGCCCTCTTTTGTGTTTTATTTAGAGACAGGGTCTCACTGAGTTGCTTGGTACCTCGCTTTTGCTGAGGCTGGCTTTGAACTCGCGATCCTCCTGCCTCAGCCTCCCGAGCCACTGGAATTACAGGCGTGCACCACCAAGCCCAGCTAGTGGAACTGCTTTCTTCTGACTTCTTTCAAGAAAGCTGATTCACTCATTCTGCATGCTTTAAAAAATAGGACTAATAGTGACAACATTTTCCCAAATAAATGGAACAATTATTAAGAAGGAAAATCTGCTCCTTAGGGGTAAATTTCAGTTATTAAATGGTGGGGAGAAAGCAAGAGGAGACTTTTTTCCTCTGAACATATTTGTGGGGTAGCAGTTCTGTCCACTACAAACTATTCATGCCACAGTTTCCAGCATCACGGCCTGACATCTGTCCTCTCAAGATGTCCTATCAGAGAAGGGGACGTGGAGTTCACGTCCTAGGTCAAAAGTCTAGAAGGAGTTTTGTTCCATAAACTATAGAAAATTCATTCAGCAAAACAACATGCTTGCCGTTCAGATGGTTGGTATAGCCAGCGTGATGGTGCACATCTGTAATCCCAGCTGTTCAGAAATTTGAAGCAGGAGGATCACACAACCACTGAACCACACCTCTAGTCCTTTTTATTTTTTTACTTTGAGACAGGGTCTCACTAAGTTGCTTAGGGCCTCACTAAGTTACTGAGGCTGACTTCAAACTTGCAATCCTCTTGCCTTAGTCTCCTGAGTTGCTGGGATTACAGGTGTGTGCCACCACACCCAGCCCATATCCATGATTTTGAAAACTATGCTAAGGTCTGTGTCTGGAAGGGAGTGCCCTTCAGTGTTCATATAGGCCTAGGCCTCTCCAGGATGGGGACAAGTGAAATTGTTCTTCTTTTCATCTTTCCATATTTTTCAACATTATTTCATAAAGAGTAGGCGTAATATTTTACAGCTGGGAAGAATAAAATAAACAAAAATCAACAAACAAGTGGTTGCCACAGTGAGAAGACAGGGCAGGGACTTTGTCATCTAGCCACTCCCTTGTGCCAGTGTCACATTATACCCACGGTCCGACAACTGGGCACTGGGAACCCTGCCCAGGCTACTTGAGATGAACATCCAGGACCGTTGGTCAACTCCAGACCACACCAGATGCCAAACTGAGAGGTTTGGCAACCTCTGAATGTCACCAGGTCCGGGATTTCTCTTTCCCTGCTCTTCTGGGTATAGCTATGTGCGCAGGTGCACCAGAATGTACACAGTGTGGCTACTGGGGATCAACATGGGTGGCATCCTGCAAGGAACAGGTTTACAGGTACCTTAACACGGTCTCCTTGAAAGAAAATGAACCCATTCTGTTCTTCTCCCAGACACACTGACCCTGTAGATGAGACAGATTTCAGTGGTAATTCCCAGAGCTCAGCTTTCCAAGACAGAAGCCATGCACCAGAGACCACCCAGGTCACCTCCTTATGGATCTGGGGTCAAAGCCTGTCTCCTGGAAGGGAGCACACATTCATGTCCCAAGCAATTGACATAGACTGGGACTGGCTCCAGGTAAGTTGCCCTCCTTCCCAGTGCACCAGTTGGTTGAAGCTGTACTAACCCAGTGGATTTATGGCTTTGGTCCTACATTTCTAACTATTCAACTGGTTGGTTTTAGCCAGAATTGCAGCTGAGTGTCTGAATTGTTTCCATTTCCCAAACTGCCAAGTAGAATCTGCTTTTATTAACCAAACTGGCCTCTCCATCTTTAATACATGAACCCCTGAGCCTAGAATGCTGGTCCCTGCCTGCTTCCTCTGACGCATGCCTCCTCTTCAGGTTGTGTCTTCCTGATGGAGCTCTCCTCCCCTCCCCCAGTGCCTTGGGCAGAGGTGAGCCAGTAATGCCTGGCACAGGGAGAAATATCTGTTGAGCACCGTTCCACACCACACACTGGGAGTCTAGTAAGCAGCCAGTTAGACATGGTTGTCTCATGTGGCATCAGCCGGACACTTTATAAAACAGCCACAGGGGGAAACAGTGGGAACACAGCAGGTGGCGGAGCTTACTGCCACACCACTGGGGTGGCAAAGGTAGGAAATACCTTGGTTAAAAGTAGACTGAGGTTCCATTGGTGGGCTGGAGGAAGAGTGGGGTGTGCTTTGTTTAGTCTGATAGTCCTAAAGATGAACTATCACCAGAATGTGCCCCAAGCCTCTGACTGCTGCTCCCGGATCAGTGGTTCACAAGGACACCTCATCAGGAGTCATGGTGACCCCCCCAAAGCCCTACCCTTCATTTAGTGGCCAAGACCAGGCCTCTCTAAAATGCCTCTGATTCTTTGACTACAGCTATCACCCTATCTCCGCATTGCTGACATCTGTCTTCCCTTCCTTCAACAGGTACTTTTTAAATACCTACTGTGTACACGCCAGACAATGTGCCAGTGACGGGCTAACATCAATCAGAAGAGCAAGGATGTGGCATAGACCCACGGGAAAGACGGGCAGTACCCAGGGCCAATACTGAAATGGAAACAAGAGAGTGGGTAGAGTAATGGATGGATGGATGAGTGATCAGTTTTTTAGACCACCATATGATCCTTCTATAGAGCCACTGTCTGGAAAAGCAGCCCCTTGTCCTGTCACCCCTCTACTGTAACTTTAAATGGCTTCGCACGGCATGCTGGGTCAGGTTCTAACTTCCTACCTGCTGGCTTTCTCCTTTTCTTTTTCTTCTACCTTTCTCCCTGCACCCCCTCCAGTGCTGAGGGCTGAACCCAGGGCTTCATGTATGCTAGGCAAGTGCTCGACCGCTGAGCTGCACCCCAGCCTGGCCTGGTGGGTGTCCATGTCCTGGTTCCAGCCTACCTTTCTAGCTTTATTTCCTTCTAATCCTCTAAGGATAGCCCATGTATTATGCTGACTATTGCTACATGTGTTTATTTTACCTGTCTAGAAAATTCACCACTAAATCTGAAGTCGCGATCATATCCATGTGAGGGAGGGAAAGAGTATAGGTTAGTGGAAGGTGTCCTGGATGGTAGGAAGCCATGATGTTAGACGAGAAAAATTGAAAAGGAAGAGAATTAGGAATTTTATGTAGAAACACAAAGGCAAAGAGCAGAAGGACTTGAGCCGGGCGTGGTGGTGCACACCTGCAATCCCAGCACTTTGGGAGGCTGAGACAGGAGGATCGTGAGTTCAAGGCCAGCCTCAGCAATGGCGAGGTGCTAAGCAACTCAGTGAGACCCTGTCTCTACATAAAACACAAAATAGGGCTGGGGATGTGGCTCAGTGGTCGAGTGCCCCTGAGTTCAATCCCCAGTACCAAAAAAAAAATGCTAGTCTTCCTTTGTCGGGACCCACATGTACCCCATGGCAACGTCCATTCTCAAATACTTCCACTCCATTTTGGAAAATCTCTCTCATTTGATATTTAGGTTGATGTTTTGTTTGTTTTCTCTCTTTTTTTTTTTGTGCGGGAGGGAAGGGAGTACTGGGGATTGAACCCAGTACCACTGAGCTGCATTCCCAACCCTTTTTATTTTATTTTATTTTGATACAGGGTCTCACTAAATTATGCAGGCTGGCTTCAAATTTGTGATCCTCCTGCCTCAGCCTCTGAGTATCTGGGATTACAGTCATGCTCCACCATGCCTGGTCACATCATGAAGGAATCTGGCTTCTGTTTCATGGTGGGCTCTCCCTTCTGGATGGCTGACTCAGTTTGGGTGAGCCATGTTACCACAGCCCTGTGGAGAGGTGCAAATGGCAAGCGACTGAGCCCCCTGCCAGCCAAGTGACGCAGTTGGGAGAAGCTCTTCCAGCCCCAGCTGGATCTCCAAGGACCACAGACCTGGCTTAACCACAGCCTGACAGCTGGGCTCCTCCTGAGTTCCTGACTCCTAGCAACTGTGTGGTCTATCCATGTTTATTGTTTTAAAATTCTAAATGTTGGTATAATTTGTTTCTCAGCAACAAATAAGTAAAATGGTCTTTTTCATTCGCTACTCACAATAAAGTATGCATTTTGGTTTACTTGGGAGGGGGAGAAAATTAAAAATTATATATTAAAGTTTTTTATTAATTAATTTTAATTTTTACACATGCAAAAAAACAGAACAAAAAGCACAACTTTTCATTTCTCTGTTTGTACATGATGTAGAGTCACACCATTTGTGCAATCATACCCATACATAGGGGTAATAATGTCCATCTCATTCTACCATGCCCCTGCAACACCCCTTCCCATCCCCCTCTCCCCTCTGCACAATCCAAAGTTTCACTATTCTTTCCTTGCTCCCCCCCCCCCATTATGGATCAGCATCCACTTATCAGAGAAAACATCAGGCTTTTAGTTTTTTAAGACTGGCTTATCCCTTAGCATGATGTTCTCCAACTCCGTCCATTTACCAGCAAATGCCATGATTTCATTCTTCTTTAATGCTGAGTAATATTCCATTGTGTATATATACCACAGTTTCTTTATTCATTCATCTATTGAAGGGCATCTAGGCTGTTTCCACAGTTTGACAATTAATTATGAATTGAGCTGCTACAAACATTGAGGTGGCTGTATCACTGTAGCGTGCTAATTTTAAGCCCTTTGCATATAGACCAAGGAGTGGGATAGCTGGGTCAGATGATGGTTCTATTCCAAGTTTTCTAAGGAATCTCCATACTGTTTCCCAGATTGGTTGCACAAATTTGCAGTCCCGCCAGCAATGAATCAGTGTACCTTTATCCCCACATCCTCACCAGCACTTAATGTTACTTGAATTCTTGATAATTGCTATTCTGACTGGCATGAGATGAAAACTTAGAGTGGTTTTGATTTGCATTTCTCTAATGGCTAGAGATGTTGAACATTTTTTCATATATTTGTTGACCGATTGTATTTCTTCTGTGAAGTGTCTGCTCATTTCCTTAGCCCATTTATTGATTGAGTTTTGTTTTGTTTTGTTTTGTTTTTTGTTTTTTTGGTGTTAAGTTTTTTGAGCTCTTTATACATCCTGGAGATCAGTGCTCTGTCTGATGTGTGTGTGGTAAAAATTTGCTCCCATTCTGTAGGCTCTCTTTCCACTGCATTAATTATATCTTTTGCTGAGAAGAAGCTTTTTTAGTTTGAATCCATCCTATTTATTGATTCTTGATTTTATTTCTTGAGCTTTAGGAGTCTTGTTAAAGAAGTCAGGTCCTAAGCTGGCATGATGTAGATTTAGGCCTGCTTTTTCTTCTATGAGGTACAGAATCTCTGGCTAATTCATAGGTCCTTGATCCACTTTGGGTTGTTTTTGTGCATGGTGAGAGAAAAGGGTTAATTTCATTGTGCTGCATATGGATTTCCAGTTTTCCCAGCAACATTTGTTGAAGAAGCTATCTTTGTTCCAATGTATGTTTGCCTTTGTCTAGTCTGAGATAACTATATTGATGTGGGTTTTTCTCTGTGTCCTGTATTCTGTACCATTGGTCTACATGTCTGTTTTGGTGCCAATACCATGCTGTTTTTGTTACTATTGCTCTGTAGTATAGTTTAAGGTCTGGTATTGTGATGCCTCCTGCTTCACTGTTCTTGCTAAGGATTGCTTTGGCTATTCTGGGTTTCTTATTTTTCCAAATGAATTTCATGATTGTTTTTTCTATTTCTATGAGGAATGTCATTGGGATTTTGATTGGAACTGTATTACATCTATATCATGTTTTTGGTAGCATGGTCATTTTGGCAATATTAATTCTGTGTAACCAAGAACAAGGGAGATCTTTCCATCTTCTAAGATCTTTAATTTCTTTCTTTAGTGTTCTGTAGATTTCATCGTAGAGGTTTATCATCTGTTTTGTTAGGTTGATTCCCAAGTTTTTTTTTTTTTTGAGGCTATTATAAATGGGGTAGTTTTCCTAATTTCTTTTTCAGAAGATTTGTCACTGATGTACAGAAATGCATTTGATTTATGGGTGTTGATTTCAAACCCTGCTACTTTGCTGAATTCACTTATTAGTTCTGAAAGTTTTCTGATGGGATTTTTTGGATCCTCTAAGTATAGAATCATGTCATCAGCAAATAGAAAGTTTGAGTTCTTTTCCTATTTGTATCCCTTTAATTTCTTTCATCGGTATAATTGCTGTGGTTAGAGTTTCCAGGACCATGTTAACTAGAAGTAGTGAAAGAGGGCATCCCTGTTAAAGTTTTGTTTTGTTGTTTTTTTGTTGTTTTTTTTTTTTTAAATCAGGCTCTACAAAGGTCTCAAGAAATATCTGCTATAAATGTCAAACATTCTGGTATCTCTCCTGTGTAATGTCTTAATTCTCTAAATAATTGGTACACTACTAAGAAAAGAAGAAAGAGAAAGTAAGGGAAGGAGGGAGGAAGGAAAGAAGGATGCCTCCCTCCATCTTTTTAAATACATCTTGAATCCATCTTCTTTATGGAGCATTCCCTGATCCACCCTGTATACCTAAGGTCCAAATGTGATTTCTCCTACAATTCTTTGATGCCCATGTTCTCATGACGCTTATCAGAGTTTGTCTTAATGTGGTGGCTCAACAAAGAAATATCTATTGGGCACCAAGTGCCAGATGTATGGCAGGTGCTCATGACACATCAGTCACACAGATCACACAGAACACACAAAGACCTTGCACGGGGTAGCTTACATTCTAGTTGAGAGAGAAACAAGTACAATGCAGTGGCATAGAAAAAAATAAAAAGTAGAACAGGGAGGTAAAATCACATACACACTCACGTGCACACACACACACACACACATATTTGGGGGGGTGGGTACCGGGGATTGAACTCAGGGGCACTCAACCACTGAGCCACATCCCCAGCCCTCTTTTGTATTTTATTTAGAGACAGGGTCTCACTGAGTTGCTGAGGCTGGCTTTGAACTCGTGATCCTCCTGCCTCAGCCTCCCAAGCCATTGGGATTATAGGTATGTGCCACCTCACCCTGCTGCTTATATTTTTATCATGTCCTGGTGAGATTGTCAGGAGCACAGGAGGGTGGACAGGGCAGTGGGCAGGTGAGCTGGGGATGACTACAGGGCATTGCCTGTTCTGGGGCTTGCAAATATTTGCTTGATTAAAGCAACCATGAAAAAGCTGGCCCTAGAATGAGGGAGTTCACTCAGACAGCAAATCCAGGCATTACTGGCTGCTGACATAAAGCCCCGCTCCTGGTTGATCATCAAATCTGTCTGCAGAATTGGGACTACAAGCCCACCAGGGTGAAAGCCGGAGAGGTGATCCTCCCTTCTACTCCCAAATGAAACTCTGCAACTTGATCCCCTTATCTCTCCCTGTTACATCAGATTGCCAAATTGGCAGAACTGGATCAAAGAAACTGCAGTGTCCCTAAAGCCATCCGCCCAGCGGCACAGGACCCAGATAAGTGAGGCTGTTTTAAGCACCTGAGACCCCTGTCCAGTTGAGACCCTCATCATGACTTCATGGGTCATCTGCTCTGTGCCCAGAGGCCCTGCAAGTTGGGTTTTCTCCCCAACTCTCATAAGATCGACCACATACACGTGAGGCCACAGGTTCCACCTTCTCTATAGTCTGGCCACCACTCACTAAGCAAGAAAATCTGGCCATATCCTCCACCATCTCCCTTACGCTCCACATGTAACAGACCCCAGTCCCCTGGGGTCCACCTTAAAGCCATCTTTCAAATGGATTCACTTGGAGTGATGACTCTGGCCACACCAGGTACTTCCATCCCTTCTAGTGTCCTGCCTGGTGACTTTATAGGGCTCCCAGCCCATGCCATCACCTCCTGCCTGCCCCAGACTGTCACATCCTCCTCCACATCAGCCGTCACTGTTCCCGGAGAGAGCTCTCTGACGACCAAGCGTAATAATGTTTAACATCATTTACGGGCTCTGCATTCAGGATAAGTTCGCATGCGTGACAGGAGATTCACCTTGGAATCTGGCCCCGGCTCAGCCCTCTCTTCCCTTATTCCTGAGTTATCATACTGTCTGGACAACGCCACTGCAAGCTCCCTTCTGTTTCCTCACCCCGCTGTCTTGCCAGCTTTTCCATCCCTGTGGCCAAAAGACTTGACAAGAACAATGTAGAAGAGGAAAAGTCAACTTGCCGCTCACAGTTTCAGAGGTCTCAGCCCATAAATGGCGGATTCCATTACTCTGGGCCTGAGGTGAGGTGGACATCATGGGGGAAGGGTGTGACAGAGGAAAACAGCTCAGGACATGGTAATCCGAAAGAGAGAGAGTTCTGAATACCAGGGTCAAAATATAAACCCCCAAAGGCATGCCTCCAGTGACCTACCTCCTCCAGCCACTCCCCATCTACCCACAGTTAGTGCCCCGTTAATGCACATCAGTAGATTAATGTGAGGATTAGGTTAAAGCTCTCATAACCCAATCATTTTCACCTCTGAACTTTCTTGCATTGCTGTGAGCTTTGGGAGATCACCTCATACCCAAACCATAATACCAGCTGTTCCTTCATTCTTCAATGTCCTTTCATCAGCTTCTGCTTCCCTGGCATCCTTCAAGTCTCAGACCAGAGCCTCTCTGGGAAGATGCCCTAAGCCCTCCAGAGTGATCTAGGACTCTTCCACCTCCCTCAGCACCTTGCCTGTGAGGGATTCGTATCGTAACCATGGCCTGCAGTCCCTCTGGCCTCTGTATTAGAGATTGAACCCAGGAGTGCTCTACCACTGAGCTATACTCCCAGTTCTTTTTATTTTGAGACAGGGTCTCACTAAGTCATCCAGGCTGGCCTCAAACCTGCAATCCTCCTGCCGTGACCTCCTAAGTTGCTGGAGTTACAGGCATTGTGCCACCATACCTGGTTTGGCGTACAGCTTTAAATCCCCAGTATCTAGTCCACAGCCTCACACATAATACGTTTTCAACAAAGGTTCCGTGAGTATCTTCAACTCAAGGAGGCCTGTAAAGAATTCTGAGACCCAGGAAATTGCCAAATCTTACAAATCCTGAATTGAGCGAGTTGCACCCTTACTCTACTTTTAGGGCTCTTTTCTCTCTTCTAGGATTATTCTCAGCATAGTATGGGAACAAGTCCATCAGAATCCCCGGGGGAGCTGGTTAGACGTGCACATTCACAGGCCTCCCCTGGATCTACGACGAATCTCTGTTTTGGACAAACTACCTTGGTGAGTCTTCTGAACAGAAAGTTTGAGAACCACATCTGCTGTCTTGCTGCCTGTGTGGCCTTTGAAAGTTGATCATACCTTCTTAGGACTAACTCAGTTGTTCTGTACTGGTGACCAGCAGGAGAACTAAGCCCCACTTCACTACATGTTCACTGAATAGTTATCACCTGAGTCCTAAAGCTTTTCCCTTTAAGAGGTCACCAGCAGGGTACAGATAATACCAGAACTGACAGGGATGAAAGAATGGAAGTATGGACTTGGAGAGGAAACAAGATAGCCATACAGAGTAGGAAGTGGCTGGAAGTGGAGAGGAGGTTAAGTATGACATAAAAATTCCTAGGGTGCCCTTTGTTTTTATCCTTATACCTTAGTGCACATTAGGGTCAGTTGGCGAACTTGTTACGATGTGGGTACCTGACTCGGTAGGTCTGGCAGGAGGTCCCAGAAGTTGCTGTTCTAACAAGCTTCTAGGTGTTGCTGTTGCTGTTGCTGGTCCAAGCAGCATGTTTGGGGAGCCTCTGAGCTGGTCAATCAATCACTTTGCTCAAAGCAATAATCTATTTTGCAACATCCACAGAGAAATCCCATGCCCCTGTTTTTCTGCTTAAACTCTTCCAGAGATGTGGATCTTGTTACATTTTGAAATGGGATTTTTATGGATAACTCTCAAGGTTCTTTCTTGCGCTGAACCAAAATTTGCCTCGAATACCTTTCACTCATGATCCCAGGTCTGCCCTCTAGGTTCTCAAAGAATATACCTGTACCTATTTGTATATGGGAATTTTAAAAAATATTTGAAGATCAGCACCCTGACCTATCAGTCTCTTCCTCCCTACACAGGTATTTTCTGCTTCTTCAGTTGTCCAGACTGGAGGACTTACACCAACAATCAACCACATCCCTGAGAATCTCCATGCTGTCAGTTTCTTTCTTTCCCCATAGTGCTCAGAACTGGCACAGTGCTCCATCTGGGATCTGACCAGCTCAGAGCAGTCTCTTGAACTGTACACTATTTTAGAATAGACTGGGTTTTTATGTTTTATTTTGGTTTTGGTACTGCTGATGGAACTGAGGGCCTGAGAAATGCTAGGCAAGTGCTCTACAATTGAGCTACATCCCCAGTCATTTTTTGAGACAGGGTCTCACTAAGTTGCCCAGGCTGGCCAGGAACTTGGGATACTCTTGCCTCAGCCTCCTGAGTAGCTGAGATTGTAGGTGTGTACCACTGCTCCCTGCTGATTGGGCTCTTCTGTTTTGTTTTGGGTATGGGGATTGAACCCAGGGAGTCACACATGCTAGGCAAGCAGTGAACTGCATCCCCTACCCTTTCATTTTATTTTGAGACAAAGTCTCACTAAGTTACTGAGCCTGGCCTCAAACTTGTGATCCTCTTACCTCAGCCTCCTGAGTAGCCAGTATTCCAGTAATGCACCACCATGCCCAGTTGACTATATATTAAAAAACAAAAAAACAAACAAATACCCCCCCATCCACACACACAAAAAAACTATTTTATATATTTAGGATTGTTGAACATGGGGGCACCTAGAACTAAATTTTTACATGTACTTGTATTCACTCAGGAATTGTCCATCTGTCCTTCATTAGTTGACTTTTTAAGAACTACATTTAGCATTTACTCCTCTCATATGTGATTTTGTTGGCTTTACCCATTAAAAAAATAAACATTAACTCATACTTAAATTATGAGGTGGTTGTGGCAGGATGATAAGAACTCCAAGTATGAAATTACCCATTTTACAATTTTGCTTGGGGTTCTAATTCATACTTTATTCTTTCCAGCCACAAGTAACACTGTGATCTGCAATCTTCAGGATCATGACCACCAAACCCCTCATGTTTTGGTCAACCCTGATCTGAATATTCTTTCCATTGCCACATGTCCATAAGCCAAACTATGACTTAATTTTGGGTTCAGAAAGTACAGCCTGCCTTTTCTCCAGGTGTTTATAGTCTAAGATAGAACTATTTTGCTTGGTTAAGATGATGAAGGGGAATAATGAAGGGAGCCAAACAGACAGGAATTGCAAAGCCATAGTCACAAAACCAATATCAAAGTCAAATATTAAATAATATCATTTTGATTCAATAATTCAAAAAGTGAAGTTGTGCTTATTACAATGTCGGTCCACCCAGATATTTGGATTCATTGATTTATCAGTCTATCCAGTGGGCGCTGTGTATTTGCAAGATGTTATTTTGGCTCTTGGATTCTGTGATAATGCCTCTACCTCGGAGAAACAGAAAAGATGCTGGTTCTCCACAATTAATGGAAATAAAAGGCTGAATAGAAAAGGCAGACTTCTCCATGTAAGCTTCTACTGCTTTCGGATCCACCTACGGGATGTGGGTTTTTGGAAGGGGAAATACACGGCATCACATGTGAAAATGACTTTAGAGGGTGACTTGTGAACGTGACTACTTGAATGCTTAAAACATGGCAGAAAGAAGAAAGCAGTGTAGGCATCTTCTGGGACCCTGAAGGGAAATGAGAGCCGGGAATTTGTTGTCTCTTTCATCCATAGACGTTTCAAAGCGCGACACTTGCGGTAACAAAATTGCATTGCAAAAGTATCCGTGTGTTATTATCTCCTCTTCAAGATGGGGACACGTAGACAGGGAATGGCCTCTTACAGCACCAGCAACTTTCTGTAATAGCACCGCCGAATCTTCATCGTGCCACGGAGAAAAAAGCCGGCTTTCTTCCACGTCCTTTCATGAAAATGGAGAAAAACCTGGCTTCAAAAATCGTCTCGTGGCTTGAACCGAAATTTAAAAAGGGATTCTTCAGATTGCACATTGGGTCTGACCTTGCCTACCATGAATGAATAATGTATACCGAAGAGGAGCCGCAGAATGGAGGATCGCGGCGGGTTACCGAACGCCAGGGAGGAACCGTGGGGTGTGTAGGGGACGGAGCTCCGGGGTTCGGTCCCGACGGGCTGTGTACACGGTGGGGGAGGCGGTGTTCGCGCCTAGGGGAAGGGATGTCTTCCCGGGACTGGGGGCGAGCATGGGTTGTTTGCCTTGCTGCGGACGCTCCCCCAGGAGCAGGGGGGCGCGCAGAGGCGGGCCCCGAGGCGCGAGGAGCGCGGGATGCTTCCCGGGCCCCAGCCGGCGCGTGTACGTGTGTGTGCACGGCACGGGCCGGACGCGCGCCAGTACAAGCTCCAGGACTTGGGACCCGCTGCATAGAGGGCCAGCGCCGCCGGGCGAAAATACCGCGTAAAATCTGGGCTGGGCGCCGCGGAACGCCGGCCGGGAGAACCTAGTAGATGAGCAAACCTGGGTCGGCTCCCCTCGGGCCAGCACACTTATGTGGAGACACAGTACTCAGAGGCGGGAGGGCGGGCAACGATAGGGAGGGCCCCAGCTCGGCTCTGCATGCATCCCCGGGAAGAGCGCAAGCTCCCAGACCCAGCGCGCGTCCGAGCCAGGCAGTGTACGCGCCGCTCGTAACCTGGCGCGCCCCCCGCGCGGTCTGGACAACCACAGCGCGGGCGGGTATTAAGGAGGAAGGAGAAGGTGTGGCTTGTGCAGACGAGCCAATAGGACATGGAGGGGCGCGCGAGGGCGGAGCCGAGGCGTAGAGCGCCGATTGGCCAGCCCGCCCTCCGGTATGCAGATACAGTGCGGTCACGTGTCAGGGGCCGGGACGACTTCCTGTTGGAGGCCGACGCGGGGCGGGGAAGGGGGCGCGAGCGCCCGGTCTGGCTGAAGCGGGGGGAGGGGGGTTCTTGTCAGTTAGAGCAACAAGATGGCCGCGGTGGCAGCTCCGCACCTCAGCGCTACGGCCTCCGGAGCCGCAGCCGCCGCCGCCAGCCGCGCCGCCGCGCTGCCCTGAGCGCCGCCTGGCCGTCTCCGCCGCCCCGTGACAGGCCGCCCCGCGCCTCCGCGCTCCCGCCACCGCCGCCACAGGCCCGCCCGAGCCGGAGCCGGAGCCGGAGGCGGAGGGAGCGGAGCGGCCCCGCGCCCAGACCGCCGCCGCCGCCGCCTCGGACCCGGGCCGCGCCGAAGCCGCGTCCTGCGGGGCGCGAGAAGGAGGGTGCGTCGCGGCGTCGCCGGCGCGGGACCTGGACCTGCCAGGACGCGCCTTCGCCCACTCGTCCGCGCCGCCCGCGCCGGGACCCGAGCCCGCGGCGCCGGCGCTGAGCGGGCCCCCGCCACTCGAGCGCCCTCGAGGCTCCCGGGCGGCCGAGTGTGCCTTCGCCGCCTCCAGGCCCGCGCCGCCGGAGCCCCGCGGAGCCGCCGCCGGGGACGAAGCCCAGGTGAGCGCGCCGCCGCCCCGAGGTCCGCCGCCCTTTGTTCGGCCGGGCCGGGCCGAGCCGGAGCCGTGCCCCGAGCGACCCGCGTGCGGCGCCGGCCCGGGCCGGCGGGAGGGAGCCCGCGAGCGCGGGGCGGCGGGAGGAGGGTGTGCTGTCCGCCTGTGTGCCCCGCGGCGATGTGGAGGGATGCGCGGGTCGCGAGCATCGCGGTCCCCTCGTGTTTTAAGCGAGTGCGGTGGGTGAGATCCGGCCCTGCGCCGGCGGGCACACGCAGGTTGTGCATTCCCGGTGGATGGCGTGCAGAAGTCCTCGCTGTTTGGGTGAGCAGAACGGCACCCGGGGCGTCGTGCGGGTCTGAAATCAGGTGGATTTGTAACGGTGTTGCGGACTGCGGAGTAATGCGTCCGGCGAGAGCGAGCCGCACGGCATCTGCCGCGTTATCAGATAACGAAACCCGAGCGCGTCGTCCCCACCTCTGCTTTCAGGGATGCCTCATTTGCACCTTTGCCTCGTGGACGAGATTTAATTAATAGATTTGCAGCTGTTAAAGTGTGCAGACTTGAATATACGGGGTCCCCGTGCGTTAACCCGGTGAAGAGACTGTTGGCGTGCAAGCTGCCCGGGGATTTAGGAATCCTAGCGAAGATGAAGGATTGTGCTTGGATGCTGTGCGGGAGCTGGGGGAGGAGGAGCCGCTGGGTCTCGGCTGCACCTATTGCATTCCAGGGTATCTGTCAGTACGCAGTTGTCTCAGATCCTTGCCAGATGAAATCTCCATTTGAGTGGTCTGCTCGATGATTTCTGGGCGTGAAGTGCGGATTCTGAACTCAAAATGGTGCTCTTGGATGTCCAAGTAGAGTGTCTAGGAGTTGCAAGTTGGAGCCTCCTGGCTGGTTTAATCCATTGTGTTGCTGAGGTTGTTTTTCTCGGTAGCTGGTGTTCAGCTGATGTCCTGGGCCAGTATAGGTAGTTGGTCAGTTTATGATCATCCCTGCGAGAGGCTTGTACATCTCTGAATGTAATCTGATCCTGCAGAAAGCTTATTTTGTGTGAGTTATTTCATACATTTAGACTGGGGTAACTGAATTGCATACGCTGGAATGTGGCCCAAGTGATTTCAGAGGCCAATGATGGCCGGTTGGAACTGTGTAGGAAGTGCTATTATATTCAAGTTCCAGACTTCCTTCGATACTAAGTGAAAGGATAAATGATAAAGCTTAGCCCTAGGCCGGATGAACTTGGTTGGCAAAGGGCACCTTGAAGAAATTCACATTATTCCAGAATATCAGAGGTGGTGATGGGCTTTGAACACTTCAGTGTGGCATCCTTAGGATGCTTTTATTGGGGAAAATGATACAAAATAAGGTTTTAAAAATTAGTTAAGTTATATTATCTGAATTAATTTTATTGTTTGTGTTTAAAGAGCAAAGTATGGTCTGACTAGTTGTAATTTTGTTTACCTATACTGAAAGGGTATTTTTCTAAATAAAGTTTTAGTGTTTGTATTTTCAAAAGAATATTCTTATCTTTTTTCTTTACATTTTGAGTCATAAGAAATTGGTAATTAAGCAAATAAGAGTTTCATTGGTTTTTTTTAATTTTTCTGTTTTCAGTTTCATTAATTGCTGCTTTTTTTTCTTTCAGTACTAGGGAGCAAATGATAATGGTAAAATAAATACATCACACGTACACACACTCTTGATTTAATTATAAGAATCTGATTTTGAACTCTACTTCCATGCTTCTTGTCCAAACCAATCTGACCATTGCCTTGGTTTTACTATTAAGGTATATATTAAATAAGATTTGACACTAGTCTGTCATGAGACTTAATTTCATTTTGGATTCTGGCATTTAAATGTTCTAATAGCAGTTTGGGATACATGTGAATGTTGGTTTTAGATTTTCTTCTTTACAATGTTTATTATTGTATTTTTCCCCCAAGTGGCATGTTTTAACACTTTAGCAAAGATTATTTTGTAACAAGTTTGTATTTGTACTTAGTTGGCTCTGGAATTCTGGAGTAAGTGCTGATTATCTGGAAAAGGGAAGGGGGATGAATTATTTCATTTGATGTTCTGATGTTGTAAGATTAAAAAATAAGTCACGTGCGGAGTAGATGAGACTTCAAATTATAGGATATCAGACCAATACCACCGTTTTGTTAACCAGCTTTACTGAGATAAATTTTGTGCTTTTCCAAATACTGTCATCTGGCTCACTTCCAAAACCAAGCCTGAGGAGGAGGAGGTCAGGGAGTTGGGTAGCTTATTTCCATAGTGAAGAGAGCTTTTGGTTGAGAAGAGTTGAAAGATAAAATTCCTGCAGTGTCCTCTGAAAATGGGGTGTTTTTATCACCTCCTCAACAGCTAGGAGGGGTAGGTGGTCCTGAATGTAAACTTGCTCTCTTGGAACCCAGGAAAGTGATGCTAACTTGACAAAGAAAAAAAAATTAAAAACTAGCAGAAGTTAATTTATATGTCCGTTATTTGATTAGAGTTGATAGAGTGTCTTTGGCATTATACATTTCCTAACAGTTTAACATTTTAAGGTTAAAAGGGCTTTTTTATGCTACTTATGGATCTTTGTGGTCTTCCCCAGTAGGAATTGGATCTATTGGGTTGCATGTGTATATTTTAGAAAACTATTTACCACTTAGGGTTTATTGTGCAAAGGTGCTATTTGGGAAGATTTATAAGAAAGAAAATAGGTTGGCTATGAGTCTGAGGCTGTTCCACGTATCAGTATAGTGTATGAGACAGTAATGATCTGGGGATGGAGCAAGCAAAGATCACTCAGCCAGAGAACTAAAGCCTGTAGGGAAGCATGAGAAACAGAGAGGAGGAGGCAGGGACAGATTTATGGATGTCCTTGGAGCCAGGAGAAAGATGGGTGGAAGGAGCAGGAGGCAGGTAGAGCCCCCAACAGGCCAGCATGAAGGGTTCTGAGGAAGCGGGAAGAGCCAGGTGACTTTTGTTTTTGTCTCTTTGGTTTGGGTTGTTTTTGTTTCCTTTGAAAGTGCTTTCACTTCTTTCTTGCAGTTTTGGGACAATCAGACGGGTTTTTTGCCTTTTTTTAAGCTCTGTGGCAGAGGGTCTTCCCATATTTTAGATGAGCCTCAGTGGTGTCTTTACAGCAAAGGTGACTAGACTTTAGTTTTTTGGTAAAGATACTTAGCATCTTAATCATTTTGGTTTGAAAATGCCATAGATTGCAATAGGGAGACCTGAATGTGAAATGAAAACTGGCCAGTATTTTTGTGGAAAGTAGGTCTTGGATTTTTTTGTCTAACTATGACTATCTAAATTTTTACAAACTAGCTTTTAAATAATTGTGAGGACAGCATTTTTTTTTTTAACAAAATAATACATAGTAAGCTTCCTTGAAGTAAACTTTAATGTAATAAATGAATTCCTATTTATGAATTTTCAGCTTAATATACAACTTTTCAGGCATTGAATTACTTAAAAATATAAAGATTATGTGCCAGAAATAACTGTCTAACCTTGGGTAGAGAGTGTGTGATGTTGAAACTAAGCAATGTGTAACCCTTACCCAGAGAATGCATTGAGTACCTCTTTAAAATAATCATACAAGGTTTCTATTGTACACATCATACATCTGAACTGTTAACTTGTCTAATGAATTAAAGTAGAAGCCGGGTGCGGTGGCACAAGCCTGTAATCCCAGCACTTTGGGAGGCTGAGACAGGAGAATCGCGAGTTCAAAGCCAGCCTCAGCAATGGCAAGGCGCTAAGCCACTCAGTGAGACCCTGTCTCTACATAAAACACAAAATAGGGCTGGGGATGTGGCTCAGTGGTCGAGTGCCCCTGAGTTTAAGCTTCAGTACCAAAAAAAAAAAAAAAAGGAGAATATGTGTTTTTAAATTCTCCAGCTGCAATATAAGAAGGTTTTACATGTTAAAAAATATGGTTAAGTCTGTACCATTTGTGTCATATTTAGAATCACATTGAAAATGAATTCTTTTCTTGGCATCAGGTGTTTTCAGAGAATGAAGAAGCTATTGCAGGGATGGAGAGCAGTTTGTTAAGAAAGCATTCCTCCCGTGCAGCCCTCAAAAGACTACAGAGCTGTGTGCAGAGCTGGACAATCTGGGCATCCAGCCATGAAACATCCCTGCTGCAGCACAGATAGTGTGGCGCGCTCTCCTGAGCCCTCCGTGGCTGTGAACCTCACTCAGCAGGAGGGCAGCCTTCACTGCTGTTTTGAACTCCTAATACTCTTGGTGGCCCTCTGAGTTCCAGCTGTGTGTTGGGACTTTGGTTTTCTATGATATATAAAGATGGTCAAAACTATGGCTTCTGAATATGTGCCTCTTGTGGGCCATTGAATTTAAGTATTTGCTCCAAGGAGTGTTGAGTTGCCTGTCCCACCATCTACCTTCCTCTTTTTTTGCTTGTCTGCTGCAACACATCTTTCCTGTTGGAGAGGACAGGAAACATACATGATCATAGACCACATGGCCCAAGGAGTCTTGAAGCTGGCTTCCAGAGAGCTGCAAGATGTAGTGGTCTGACAGGGCGCAATTTTCACTTTACTTCTTTGTAAACTTTTCTGATACAACAAAGTTTCAGATTTTTTGACATTTATGAAAGTGAAATAGAATGTACAATTATGTCAGCTCACTGTCATTATAAGCATTTTTTGTGATCAGCAGCTCTTTGTATGATTGCAAATTATCCCTGTGATCCTCTAGGATACAAATATTTGAACAGCTCTTTTTTCTTTACTCTAAAGCCTTTATTTTCCTTCTTTGGACCTTTTAGAAATGATCCTCTTTATACCTTTGTATCATCTTTCCTCTGACTGCTTGAACTGCAGGCCTGTGATTCTCAACATCAAGTAAAATTTTCCTCAGCAGTTGGATAACTCCTATCTATGATTGAGTCCTTTACCAACATGCAAACTGTCTTTTGACATGACTGACTGATGCTGAACACAGATCTATGGCAAAATGTTTATTGAGAATGTGTATCATTTGAATTCATTTTATGTGTACAGTCTAGCTTATTAAGACTAAGATCTCTCACAGCTAAAATCATTTGCTTGGCTTGAGCCTGGCAAAGGTATTGTTTACTTTTTATTCCCAAAGATAATTTCTTTTTAATTGCTCTTTTAATAAGCCAGGAAAACCTAAGTTAAAATAGCAACTGGGAATTAAACTAAGATCTGAAATGCACAGCCTATTGCCTTTGCAACCATTCTTTCTCAGAAACAACAATGTCAACAAGGGTCGTTCAGAAGTTAAGAGGGAGGGGATGCAAAATTATTCATTGGGTCACATATTCTCTCACACTGCACAGGAAATATGAAAAGCTGAGAGCAAGGAAAAGGTGTGCTGTAGGGGGCACTCAACAAGCTGCTCTTCGGGAGGCTGTAGGCTGATGCTTTGGACAGGGTTTCTTCTGGTAGGAAGTGCAGTGAGGGAAGAAGGTGATAGTCAATGCGGGAGCAAGTGCATTTGCAAAGTGGGGTGAGAGTAGTTAATATTCTCTCAGGCAACCAGACTTGTTTTAAAATAATCCTCAAATGGGTACAACTAATATTTAGGCATTTACTATATGACTGTGTGCCAAGGACATGAGTATTATTTAATCCTTATAGCACTCCTCTAAAGTGGTTTCTTTTATTATTTCCATTTTGTAGATGAGCAAGTAGAGACACAAAAAAGGAAGTAATTTCCATAAGACCTTATAGCTTGAAGGAGGTGATGTCAGAATTTAAACTCAGTATATCTCAAAGCCCTCACACATAGAAATAGCTTGATTTATTTTAATAGCCTCTTAATTAACTTTTCTTCTTTTCCACTGTGTCCTCCCACCAATCCAGCTGCTAGTATTACCTGAAAGCTCTCTGAGCATCTTCTGTGTGTTAGCTCATCCATTCCTCAGCAGCATTTTGTAAGGTATAGATACTGGTATTCTGTTCATTTTATATATGGAGAGGCCAAGGTTGATGAGGTTGAATAAATGCCCAAAGGTAGAGCTTTGATAAGTGTATCTAGGTACACTGATGTCAGACCCTGAGCTCTTTCTCATTCCACTATGCTGCCTTCTAAAGCCCAAGCCTGGTCACGTTCCTTCCTTTATTCCACAGAAACTGCATGCCTTCTGCCTGCAGCAGCCACAGTGAAGGAGGTGCACTGTCCCTGTTCTAGAGTTGCTCTCCTAATGACGGTGAGCGAGATGGGCACTAAGCAAGCTTTTTAATCAAGTTTAAAAAGAGAGCCAGCAATAAATGTTTGAAGGAAGCCACATACACATAGGAATTTAACAAAAATCTAAGGTAGTATGTAATGACAGCCTCCCTCTTGAGGATGCAAATCAAAATATTAGATCTTGGGTAAGTCTAAATATGCTAACCTTTATTAGCTCAGTATTTCTCAAACTTATATGACAACTGAGCATGGTTTTCCCTCCATACTTTTTAGCTCAGTAGAACTAAAAGTTCCCATTAAAAACAAAAATAAATGAGAAATGCAGTCATTCAGAAGTGAGGACCTGTGGGTCAGTGTGACAGACAAGACTTGGCTTGAAATGGGTCCTGAGAGATTGAAAGCATTTGCTTGGATGGAAAGGATATTCTACAAGGAAATAAATGGGCAAGCTACATTTGGGAAATTTCTTGGAACATACCTAACACAATGGGTGGGGCATAGGATGGGTCAGTATATTTACTGAGTAAATCAGCACTGAGGCCTCACTGTAAGGGAGGGTTTTGTATTGGAGTGAGGTTTAGAAGGGGTTATGTTGGTTAAGACCTCCATTGTTTGGTGGGAAACAGTGAGTGGCTGTTAGTGGGCTTGATAGACTTCTCAAGTGGTACATGGGAAACTCCCTTTGAGCAGAGATACAGCATTGAAACTATGTCTGTTACAGCTGTCTGTAAGGCGATGCAAGCTTGGACAAGCATAATGGTGGGGTGGAACTGAAAAAGTGTTAGGAAGACTCTCCAGGACAAAATAATATACAGTAGTTGGTGTCGGTTGTTGCAAGGATTGGGTTCTAAGAGGCAAGGCAGCTAATGCTTGCTGTTCTTCCTAGACTGGGCCAGACTTTGAATCAAGTCCTGTGGAAGCTAACGTTGGGTTGGAGATGTGGCTCAGTGGTAGAACACTTGTTTAGTGGGCCCTGGGTTCAGTCTCCAGCACTGCAAAAACAAAACAAAACAAAAACCCCTAACGTTAGATACTAACCAGGGAAAGACGACACATAAGGTAGCAGTTTTAGGAGAGTTTATTGTATGAGGTTGCATTCTGGAGTAGGGATTTGAGTCACAGTATAAATTTAAGCATGTAATGAGGCATGTAATAATAGGGTTATGCTGTGAATTATGGTGAATACTTTCAGTGAAATTAAATTTTCTTAATATCATGCTCATAAAAAATTCTTAACCCAGACTTTGTATAACAGTCTCACATATACAGTAAACTTCATGGATATGGAATATTAACAGAAAAAAAATCTTTAAAGTTGCAAGGAAATGTAAAATCAAACTATAAATAACATCAGTAGCAGTTGCATTGAAGTTACTAATACTTTTTAAAGATTTGATAAATTTAATATATTCTTTAAATTTGAAGAGTAGGTTTTTTATTTTTATTTTTTTCCCCCAGTGCTGGGGATCAAACTTTGCCTCATGCATGCTAGAAAAGTACACTACTATTGAACTACACTCCCAGCCCAGGAATAATAGATTCTTTTTTAACAAAGAAAAAAATTAAAACAACTAAGTGGACTTTCTTCAAACAGATAAAAATAGTTTTTATTTTACCACAGTTAGGTGGTAAGATTTTAGCCACTGTTGTACTTTTGTATATGAGTTTCATATTTAATGAATTTGAGCATTATTATTTATCTTTCATATTTACCTTAGACTTTAAACCCCAGCATAGTCCCTTGCGGATTAGTGCAAAACGTTTTCACTCTCCTTTCTTTATTAGATTGAGTTACTTGTTAGCAGGGATAATATGTTCACTTTTGTAATCCCTGTATAATCTATAGTATTTTGTAGCTATTAAAATAAAAATTTTCAGTTTTGAGCCATCTGTTTCTTCAGAGATGTTGCTTCCACAAATGATTATGGGGAAGGGAGCCTGATCATCTGATGCTTTTTCTGTTTTTAGTCCTTTGGAATAATGACCAACCATATTTCCAGCTAGTCAGCTCAGCATGTGAGGCTGCTGCAGTTCAGAGGAGTTTAGTTCATCTTAGCAGTCCTGGGGATCCTTGTGTGGCTTTTTGTAAAGGTGCCTGGAGGAATGGGCAGCTCCTTTTCCTGGAGGCCCCTGACACTACCAGCAAGCGTCCCCATCCAAATGGGAAGAAATTATATATGGCGTTTCTTACACATTCAACTTTAAGTTTGATGGGTTTGATGTTACAAAATAATTCCTGGTTTGTCTTTCACAGCTTCGAAGACATTTTAGGTATTAGCCCATTGGAAAGATGAGCATTATATGGAATGGCATCATTCTGTCCAAACTAAATTGTCTAGTTAGCATAAACTCATTATTCTGTTCTTTAGGGAAGACTGTGGGAATAATGGTATTTTTAAAGGATATTGTCACAATTCTTTTTCGTGAAATCACTTTGTTTATTTATAATATTTATTTATTATTTATTGTGCTGGGGATTCAACTGAGGGCCTCATGCATGCTAAGCAAGCTCTCTGCCACTGTGATGCACCTCAGCCTGTAGATGTAGCTTATACACATGCCTATTTAACCTTAGGTGGCAGAATTTTGCTTAGGTAGATCCTAGGGCCTAAGAAAATTTTTTTCCTTTGACTTGTGATTTGCAAACTAAATCTTAAATTAGTGAACATCAATTTCAGTATTCTGCTAGCAGGAACGCCAAAAAAATAGCCATTAGTTTCTCTTGCTTTTTATTTCTCTTTCCCACAGCCTTCCCCCTTGTTTCCATTTGTTCTCCTGAAGCTTTTCGCTTCAGGGGTGGGAATAAAAGTCTGGTTTGCAGCCACAGAGTGAACAGGGTGCTCTCCTCCCTTTGGTGTTGTATGATGGTAAGTCTGTTGGTTGAAGATGGCAGTCCACAGCTGCTGTACCACTACATTCAGACTGACTTTAATTACCTTTAAAAATCTGAGAAATCTTTGGGGCCCCAAATTTGATCTGCACTATTTGAACTGTTCATAAAAACATTTCATCAGATGTTACATTTTTCTGATGGTTTGGAACTTTACTGCCTAGATAGTATCATTTGAGGCTCTAAAGAAATGTTAAGAGAACACGCTACCTTGATTCTACCTTGATTCTACCTTGATTCGTCTACAAGAAACGTTATTTATATTTGAAAACCTGATGTAAACCCCATCCCTACCCCATTCTAAGTCTGGCATTAGGAATGCAGCTTAGGCAGGAGTGTGCCTGGAAAACAGACAGAGCTCATGGGTTGGTTTTTTGTTTTTTTCTGCCACAGTAGCAGGTTTTTCTTGGAGCATTATTTGAAAATCAGTGTTACTAAAAAATTAAGCCCATTTAAAGGGATTCTAGTTTTGATCCAAGTTATAAAAAGAAGGAAGACATTTCTGTAAAAAATCTGTGTCACCTTGAAACTAGAGTGCTTTAGTTAATGGGGAAAGCTGGAAGGAAGCTGCCTTTGATATGTAAGAGCAGCATGTGAATGGGTGATAGCAGCCTTTCTTCCAATTCAGCCACTTCCTATTCAATCTCAAATCTCAGTTGGAAAGCAATTTCCCTCATTTGACCCATTTTTCTTCTGCACTATATCTTTCTTCTGGTTCTTAAGCACAAAAAGTTTGCAGGAATGGTGTGTCTGCCTGAAAGACTCACTAAATAAGGAGATTCAGGTACCTGGTTTGGGATAAGCATATAATCTTTTGTTTCATTATTTGGCTGTCTGGGTTGGAAGAATAACAATTTTATTTGATATCATAGTTTTAAGAAGAGATACATGTTAAGTGACTGAGAATGGTAAAGAGCCTTATGGATATAGGAAAAAACGGGTGACATGGGAGTATAGCTCTAATTTTAGCAAGAGAAAATTTAAGGATCTTATAATTTTAGTAAACATATGTAGAATAAGCCTAATGTGAATATGTCCATAATGTAAATGTCTATTTACCTGGAGACTTTGGTCTTTTGAATTTGTTCCCTAAGTTAGTCTGTTGGTGATGTCATTAACATACCTGGTGGTCACAGCTATGATATGCTGTCATGTGATAACATTTATTTCACATTTTTGGCTTATAGAGTGCTTAAATTGACTTCTGTTCTTGCCAAATTCTAAATTTCCTAAAATTCCCAACATTGAGCCAATCATCTTTATGAAATCTCCTAACTTTACTCCTAGTAAGTTTTCCCTTTTCTTCTCCTTTGGTGATTTCATTCAGTGGTGTGACTCTAAACACACATACACACTGAAGATTCCCAAGTTTAATATCACCAGCCTAGACTACTGAGGCTCATCTTGATACAAGGCATACATAAAAAAACATACAAACTACAGTAAGTTAACATCATACTGTAAAGATAAATGACTGAATGCTTCCTAAAATTGGGACCAAGACAGAACCATCAATTCTCTTCACATTTCTTCAACATTGTATTGGAGATTATAGCTGTTGCTGTCAGGTAAGAAAAAGTATCAAAGGGCTAGGGCTGTAGCTCAGTGGTAGAGCGCTTGCCTAGCATGCGTGAGGCCCTGGGTTCGATCCTCAGCACCACATATGAATAATAAATGAATAAAATAAAGATCTATCAACAACTAAAAATTAAAAAAAAAAAAGAAAAAGTAACAAAAAGGTGCCTAGAGAAAAGAAGCAAACTGTCCTTACCTACATGTGGCATGGTGCAACACGTAAGAAAAACCCTAAGGAATCCCACAAAAAAAGTTGCCAGAACTAGTAAATAATCCCCAGCATCGACAAAACAGTTAAACATAAATTCATCATATGATCCAGTAAGTTCCTTTGCTCCTTCTCTAACCCAAGACAAATAACAACATGTGTCTACACAAAGCGTGAACACGAATGTCGTTCATAGTACCCAACAAGTGGAAAGAGTCCAAATGGCACCTGTTGGTGAATGAATAAAGGAGGTGTGGTCTGGCTTTACAGTATGTGCATACAGTGGAAGGGTACTCAGTGATAAAAGAGGTACTGATATGTGCCAGAACAAAGATGAACCTCAAAGACATACTAAGTGAAATAAGCCAGATTTTATCTATGCAATATTTTCAGAAAGAGCAAATTTATAAGGATCCAAAAGTTTGTGGTATTCTAGGACTGAAAGCAAGGATTGGCTATAAATGGGATGAGATGTCTTTGGGGAGTAGTAAAAATGTTCTGAACCTGGATGATTATTATTATGACCACGTAACTCTGTAAATTTACTATAAATCTCTTTTTTTATTTTTCTTTTTTCTTTTTTCTTTTTGTATCAAGTATTGAACCCAGAGGTACTTAACCACTGAGTCACATCCCCAGTCCTTTTTGTAATTTTGAGACATGATCTTGACAGGTTGCTTAAGGCCTTGCTGAGTTGCTGGGGCTGACTTTGAACTTGGAATCCTCCTGCCTTGGCCTCCTGCGCTGCTGTGATTACAGGCGTGTGTAACACTGTGCCCCGCTATAAATCTTTTTTTTCAGGGAGGAAAAAAAAGATTTTTATCTTAAAGTGTGATTTGAAAGTGCACATTCAAATGGATATTCTTATTAGACATTTTAACCTTATTTTTTATTAAAAATAGGGTGTCTGTTTTTGGGGAGTTCGTATTACACTGCTCTGTCATGTCTGTATAACGGTGATAATGGGTTGCAGTAACAGTATTAATGAGCGTAGTATCCTGCTTATTATCGGCTATCTTTCCAAGAGTAAGTCTTAACTAATTTAAAATATTTCAAGTTCATAGTTCTGGGTTGTTTGTTTTGTTTTTATAAAATATGTAGGAACAATAAAGTTCATAATTCTGGGATGGGGTGTTGCTTAGTGGTAGAGTACTTGGCTAGCATGCAGGAGGCCATGGATTTGATACCCAGCACGGGGGGGGGGGGGGGATTATGTAGTAGAGAGTCTACGAGAGAAAACTGAGACCTAGAAAGGCAGTATGACTTGCTAAGATCAGAAAGTCCTGGGTATTTTTTTTAGTTGTTGATGAATCTTTATTTTATTCATTATTAATATAATTTATCAGAAAATACCACTGAGCTATAGCCCCAGCCCCTTTAATCCATTTTTATAAAACTTAGTTTATTGATTGATACATAATAGATACTCAGTAAATATTGCCTAAATGATTGATTACCTATACTGTCTTCTGATATCAAGTTTCTCTTCAAAGTTCGATGAGTTTGGGTGAGGAAACTATAGTGAGGAAAAATACCACATTTTCAGTTCTATTAACAACTTCTCTATCTCCCTAAATCTCCAGTAATTCTAAAGTTTCAGGTAATAAAAAGGAACTCCCCATCTCCAAAACAAAATATGTCTTAAGGCATAGTACAAAACAAAAAGACAGGTTTTTTGTTTGTTCGTTTGTTTTTTTAAGGTCAAAAGGAAACCGATATTTATTGAGCCCTTGCTTTGTGCTACGACCAGATCTTAACTTTAAAAATAGTCACATTTCCTTTAAGAATACAGAAAAACCTAAATAGAACAAGGAAGAATTTTTTTTTAAATATTTATTTTTTTAGTTGTAGGTGGACAGAATATCTTATTTATTATTATTTTTTAATGTGGTACTGAGGATCGAACCCAGTGTCTCACGTGTGCTAGGCGAGCACGCTACCACTGCGCCACAATCCCAGCCCCAAGAATTTTTAATTATAAAATAATTCATCTCCTGGGATGTGAGGGTGCAGCTCAGTAGTAGAGCTTGTGCTCAGCATGTGTGAGACCTTGGGGTCCATCCCCAGCACCATGAAAAAGAAAAAAAAAAATTATCTCCTAAGAGTTTCTCCTTTTCAGACGTTCATACCTTTTGTAGTTACTTTTAAATTGTCTTGGAATTTAGATGGATAATTATCCAATTTATTTAGTGAATCTAGATTAATTGTGATATTAAAAACATGAAAAACAGTAGCCAAAAACCTAACTTTGGAGCCGAGCACAGTGGTGCAAGCCTGTAATCGCAGCACTTTGGGAGGCTGAGACAGGAGAATTGCGAGTTCAAAGCCAGCCTCAGCAATGGTGAGGTGCTAAGCAACTCAGTGAGACCCTGTCTCCACACAAAACACAAAGTAGGGCTGGGGATGTGGCTCGGTGGTCAAGTGCCCCTGAGTTCAATCCCCAGTACAAAAAAAAAAAAAAACCTAACTTTGGGTTTGTTTTAAGATTAATATAATTTATCAGAAAATATATTTCATCAGTATTTCTTTAAAATATCCTTCTAAAGAGAATTTGAGATAAATACAACATTAAAAATACTAAGATCAAGTAAGGGCTGTCTTTGGAGTGCACAGAACTCTGTTGACATTCTTCTACAGTAGCAGATTAAGAAGTCTGCAAGGCTGTCCCACTGCTTCCTAGAGAGCTGTTCAGTAAGTCAGCCTCGGTTTAGACGTCGGCTTGTGGCCAAGGCCGTCCAGCTATGGCTGCCTGACCACCTGCTGAGAACCAAAAAGAGAACTGAATGGTCTAGTACATCAGGGGCTCTTGAGAGAAGGGAGACCTATTAGACAGAGTGAACATTTCAGCACACTGGAGGCAGGCTCCACACGACCCTTCAGAGGCATTTATTTGTCTCCCCGAAGTTGAACAGAAAGCTGAGATTTCAGCAGGTACGTGAGGAGGTGAGGAGGGACCTTGGCAAGCATTCCAGATTTCAGTTGGAACACCCCATGTCCCCAAAAAAGCAATTTACCCTCGGAGTAGGAAAAATTTTAAAATGATCCTGAAACCATTGAATCAGCTGGAAGAGACTAAAGCAAGCAGTCCCTACTCTTAAGTGCTATCAGAAGCAAAACTCGGTCCTGTCTAGAGTTCTGGTAACATTGTCCAGAACCGCACACTATCTACACAGTGTTTCACATGCAAGACAGATGACAGATGGAGAATTTGAGCTGGAAACTGTAAAAATGCTTAATGGAAATTTTATAATTGAAAAGTATAATAGCTCAATAGAAATGCAACAGGAAGGTGTATTACTAGAGTACTCACAGTTGAAGGGAGAATTAGTGAACTGGAAGTTAGACTAGAAGAGAATATCCATGCCCAAGCACAGGGACAAAAGAGTGGAAAGTGAAAATAAAAGGAAAACAAAGGTACACAAGAGAACAAATAGGACCTGTTACAAGTTACAGCTTTCTTCAGAGAGCAGAATATTTAGTGGGACTATGACTGAACATAAAGTAATTAATGTTGCCAGTGAGGAAGTCGGTGATTTTGGGGACTGTGGCTCCTCATTTTGGGGAGCAGGTGAAAACATCTTCATGAAATTGGGTGGAAACAGAGTAGATTGGCTGCTTCATGTAAATTCAGATGTGTATAAAGGGTGTCTTTCAACTCCCGGTCTGTGTAAATCCAAGTCCATCTGTGCTGTGCTTCTGATACTGGAGCTGGGCACTGCAGACATTTCCCTGCAGTTTGCTGCCTTTGTGTTAGGCCTTGTCTACACAAGGCAGTGCACAGTGGAAGGAGGAAGAGAGGGACGAAGGGGACTTCTCCCTGCCTCCAGTGAGTGCCCTCAGTCAGTAGAGTGCCCTCAGGGAGTCCTGGGAGTGCTCACCTCTAGTTCTTATCCAGCAGCATGGTCAATCTGTGTCTTCAAGGAAGTTTCTGCCTGCAAAAAGGTTCTCATATGGACCTGTGCCCTCCACTAGATCCCTTCACTGCTGTCTAGCTGTGTCATGGCGGCCTCACCCTCTCCAGTCCTGCATGGAGGGACCCTAAACTCTAAGCCCATTCTTATCCACACACATACCTTTGAGCTAGTAAATGTCCATTTCCTGCATTTTTTCCTTCTGGACTCCTTAAAGCCCTGTTTTTACTTCTCTTTAAACTCACCTACTTTTTCCTAGTTAGCACATCTTTATATTAGATCTACCCTGTTAAATCACTGGTATAATCTCTGACTTCTGACTATTCCTGAGTGCTGAAATTCCCTAACAGAACTATTTTAACTTTGGCATTGCCCTTTAAGTCCAGACCAGTTAAGTAAGCTAATAGTTTTCAGTTACTACATAACAAATTATCACAAACTTAGAGTTTAAAGAACTATCTATGTATATTAGGTCAGAGGTCTGTAGATCAGAGGTCTAGCAGGGCACAATAGGCCTCTTTTTTTTTGGTACTGGGGATTGAATATAGGGGTGCGTTTTCACTGAGCTATATATCCCTAGCTTGGTGGACCATGATAAATTGCTGAGGATCTCACTAGGTTGCTGAGGGTGACCTCAAGCTTGCAATCCTTCTGCCTCAGCCTCCCAAGTTGCTGGGAGCCATGAGGGCTCATTCTCACAAGGCTAAGATCAAGGTGGTGGCCAGACTGAGTGCGCTAATGAGGACTTGGGTTGGAAGCTGCTTCCACGCTCATTCTTGACTGCTGGCAGAATTTGGCTCCTTGCAGTTCTAGGATTGAGGTCCTTGTTTCTTTGGAGGCTGGCACTGGAGCTGATCTCAACCCTTGCTCCTTGCCTTCCTGTCTCTGATCTCTAAATTCAAATTTAAAGGGTTCCTGTGATTAGCTCAGGCCCACCTGAATAGACTCCTAGGCTTAAGGTCATCTGATTTTGGACTGGAACTGCATCTGCAAAATCCTTCAAAATAGTACCTAGATTGATGGTGGTTAGAAGAACTGGAACAAGGTATGTGTATACCAAGGGCCAAGATCCTTGGGGCAGTCTTAGAATTTTGTCTACCATAAAATAGAAATGAGGAGGTGAAAAGTTAGTTATGATTTATAGACTTTTGTACCCAGAAAGCTCAGGACGATAGCTGAAAAATTATGTATGCAGTGTAGATAAATCAGTAACTTTACATGACATCTGCTATCATCAACCATTTAGGCAATACATAGACTATCTGGTCTTTTACATAATAAATTAAAACTCATGAAATATCAAGGTGTGAGCTCAATGTGTATAAAAAGTAAATATGAAGAAAAAGAGCTTAATATGGGAGCATGTGTTCAGCCATGTGTAAGGCCTGGGTTCTTTCCCCAGCACCTTACATAAATAAATAAACAAGAAAACAATGGTGTTGGCCCATTCCTGTGATTCCTACAGCTGGGGGACTGAGGCAGGAGGATCATGAGTTCAAAGCCAGCCTCAGCAACTTAGCCCAAAGTAACTCAGTGAGACACTGTCTCTAAATAAAATATTAAAAAGGAGCTGGGGATGTGGCTCATTGGTTAAGTGCCCCTGGGTTCAATCCCCAGTACCAACAGAAAAAGAAACAGAAAAAACAGTGGTGTCACTAAAGGGGAAAAACAGATGAAAAGTGTTCTCACACAGGACAGTAAAATCCTGAAGCTTTCTATTTAATTAATTTATTGGTTTAAAACAGTTTTTTAAAAAATTGTATATTTTTTAATTTTTAAAAAATATACAATACTTTTCTTCTTGAACATGACAAAATGATCATAAATTGCATCTGGAAGGAAAAAAGAATAAATGGTTTTTAAAGGAGTACTGAGTGGAAGCTAGCGGTAGCACATAACATGGTTCTATGAAACTGGAGTCATGAGAATAGTGTGGTCCTTGCAGAAATGTGCAGCTCTTCATGGAGCAGAATGATCTTCAGGCTCATCTATCAACTATGACTTTAATTTACAAAGAGTCAGTGTCACAAATAAGTAGAAAAAGGAAGGATCATTTAGTCCTGGGGCAATAAATGACACTCAGGCACTCCGAGTAAACTGTCTTAAATAGAAAAGCAAGATAGAACCTAGTGTCGACCAAACACTTAATTTTAAACAAAGTGTTAGCTGTATAAAATTTAAAAATTAAATCTAGAAACTAAAAACAGCAAATTTGAGTAGCTTCTGCACATAAAAGTAAAATCTCATGAAATTTTTTTGTGCAATTTTAGAATTTTTGGTATAATTTTTGCCTTTGTCAAAAACAAAGCAAACTGAAAATGAGGAAATGTTTATGGCAACATGGTAAAAAGTTAACAAGTTTAATGTAAACTCTTATAAATGGATAAAGAAAAAAATTCACTAAGAACTCAAGGGATGAGTCAGGAGATAAATAGGTGGTTCTCAGCAAGTAAATTCATGTTGGTTAACAAATATGGGGAAATATGCTAATTTGTAATCAGAGAATTATAAATTAAGACCATTAAAATGCTTTTGCTATCAGATTAGCAGATTAAAACTTATATTCAATGCTTGTAAGGGTGTTTTGAACCACACTTGTACTCAGCTAATAAAAATCCTTTAATTAGATTATTAAAATGCTTTTGGATAACAGTTTGGTAATAAGTACAGGAACCTTTAATTATATTCTTTTGTTTTCAAAAGTCTGCTTCTGGAAACATCTCTGCAGACAATAATCACAAATGCAGAACAAACTGCAAGCTAAAGGATTCAGTGATAAAAAGAGTTCAATGGAGACACCAGAATGAAACAGCAGAGGCTTTCAGTAAATGGTGGTCCATCTTCACAATGAAAGTATATTAAAAATTAGTTGAGGGGCTGGGGCTGTAGCTCAGTGGTAGAGCGCTTGCTTAGCATGCGTGAAGCACTTGGTTCGATCCTCAGCACCACATATAAATAATAAATGAATAAAATAAAAAAATAAAGATCCATCAACAACTAAAAAAAAATTAGTTGAGCTGGGTGCAGTGGCGCATGCCTGTAATCCCATCCAGTTTAGCAGGTTGAGGCAGGAGGATCACAAGTTCAAAGCCAGCCCCAGCAATTTAGCAAGGCCCTAAACAACTTAGCGAGACTGACTCAAAATTTTAAAAACTTAAAAAAAAAAAAAAAACAGAGATGTAGCTTGGTGGTTAAGTGCCCCTAGGTTTAATTCCCAGTACCAAAAATAGATAGAGAATCCTTTAAAAATGAAAGAGCAGAATATGAAATTTTATGTAAGGAATTATGTCAACCAGCCAGGGTATGGTGGTGCATACCTGCAATCCCAACTACTCAGGAGACTGAGCAGGAGGATCACAAGTTCAAGGCCAGTCTGGGCAGCTTAGCCAGACCCTGTCTCACAGTAAAAAGGGACTGGGTGAGGGGAGCTCTGAGGTGGAGCACCCCTGGATTCAATCCCAGTACTACCAAAAAAAAAAAGTATGCCCACTATATGTTTTTGTTTTTCAGTTTAGAAAACTGTCTGAACTTAACTAAGCGTTCTGTTTATGTGTACACACACACACACACACACACAGGAGATTGAACCAGAGGCATTTTACCATTGAGCCACATCCCCAGTCCTTTTTATATTTTATTTTGAGACAGGGTCTCACTATGTTTTTGAAGCTGGCCTTGAACTTCTGATCCTCTTGCCTCAGCCTTCTGAATAGCTGGGATTACAGGCATGGGCTATCACATCCAGTTTACCTAAGCATTCTTTTTTTTTTTGGTACCAGGGATTGAATTTAGGGGTACTTGACCACTGAGCCACACCCCCAGCCCTATTTTGTATTTTATTTAGAGACAGGGTCTCACTGAGTTGCTTAGCGCCTCGCTGTTGCTAAGGCTGGCTTTGAACTCCTAAGCATTTTTGAGAGTGTAAATTAGGATGGTGGTTAACTATACTAGCAGTCCTGTGCTAGTGAGGAATATTTCACTGCATCTTCCTCCCAGCGTCAGTTCCTTCTCTGCATCTGCCCCAAAGTCAAGTCTCTCTCAGAAAGTTGCTGCCCCAGTGTAAACTCGATCCCTCTTTGCTCCTCTTCTTTTGTGAGGGCATTTTTAGAGTCCATAGTTTCCATTATAATTAGCATCTTTCCCAGGAGGTCCTGCTGTCTGTATTTCAGACTGTAAACGATCAAATCAATGTAGTTTGAAACCAGTTTCCTTTTCAGTGCTGGACCTCATTTGTTGGATGTTGACTGTTGAAATTTTGTTTGATGGGGCATACCCAGAGATGAATAAGCTAGTGGGAAAATAACATCACTTTTCAAGGAAACTTTTTATATTTTCACTTCAGAGGTGCAAGGGTATACAGATTTAAAATGTAAAAGCACCATTCTGGATTACCTGTTTCCTGTAGAACTTTGTATGACACATGATACACTAAGTATGCTCCAAATGAAAGATTGTGTTTCCAGCTCTGACAAGTTTGTACAATTGAATTCATTTGTGTGGAGACCTGAGAGCATCACTATTTCTCAGAATCTGTCTTCAGCACAGTGCTAGCTCTTTGCTTTACAGAGCATGGACCAGCCAGCCCCTCCGTGGGCATTTGGAAAGGTATGAGTATGTTTAGGATGTCACATGGTTTGGGGCTGGGTGGGAGCCAAGGATCCTGGATGTTGTTCAGTGCCTAGGACTGGCTTCATGCAGTATACCTGTTACTGTACCCTTCATGACTGTCGAATATTCCTCTGGATATTTGTGTAGGTGAGAGACTCATTTATTTGAGCTCAGAATCCATTTCGTGTGGATACAGTTTCTTTGTGTGTGTGCTGCTGTAAGGTATGCTTCCTTTTCCAGGAAAGCAATTTTCATCATACACATCCAGGGAAGATTGAACTTTATCTGGAACTTTCTCAGTGGTTAGTCCTCGTTTTAGAAATCTCATTGATATCAGTGCCACTCATGGATTTGAGTTACAATGTCAATTTTATTGGATAGCACTCATCGAAAATTGAAATCACCTTGTTTATTCCTTTGTTTTTTATTTACATACCCACTAAATTGTAAGCTCTTGGAAATAGCAATCTTATGTACCTTGTCACCAGATATACCTATTCCTCAAAGTCTGGCACATTGTGGCCAGTTACTAATAAATAATTGATGCATAAATTATGGATGGATGTTTGAATGAAGTGAACTGTCCTCCTGAGCCTGACCTTCAAGGGCTGAAGTTCCTTAAACCTTGGTCCCACTTTTGTATGTACTCTGAAACTCCCTCCCTTCCTGAACTCAGCTACAACCCTAGCTTCTATTTATTTATTTATTTATTTTATCGGTACTGGGGATTGAACTCAGGGGCACTCGACCCCTGAGCCGCATCCCCAGCCCTATTTTGTGTTTTATGTAGAGACAGGGTCTCACTGAGTTGCTTAGCGCCTCGCCATTGCTGAGGCTGGCTTTGAACTTGGATTCTCCAGTTTCAGCCTCCCTAAGTGCTGGGATTACAAGCATGTGCCACCACGCCCGGCGCAACTACAATAATTTGTCTTCCAAAATTGAGTTGATTTTTATCCAAAAGGACAGTAAAAACTGTATGTCTTATAGTTGAAGGTAACTTAGTTTATATAACATCTGGTACTTTGTAACAAATTCATTCTAGGAACCTGTGTTGCTCAGTCATTCTGTGGAACATGAATAAGTTTTTGTAGCTAGAGCTTGTAATGGGTGACATCTTGCTCTCTTGAGGAAGTTTCTGACTAAAATTCATTTGGTCATATCTATAGAGTTAAAAGTTGGGGGCTTGATTTGTATATTGTAGACATAAACTTAAGTTTGTTTCTCTATGTGTACATATCTGTTTTGTTTTAGAAAAATTATCATTTTTTAAAAATCAGGCAAGCTGTCCCTCAGTTCTAGAGCCTGTTAATTAGACTCAGACTCTTTGAGTACATTCTCCCTAATTTTTTTTCTTTTCCTCCCTGTGGTACTGGAATTGAACCCAGGGCTCACACATGCTAGGCAAGTGCTCTATCTCGGACCTGCATCTCTGGTCTGTCCTCTTTTGCAAGGAGTTTTGGACATTTTCCCCAGCCTAGATCTGGGCAAGTTCTGGTCAATTGGATATGAACAGAAATAACTTGTAAAATTCCAGGACATGAACCAAAATGGACATGATTTGCTCTCCAACTCCTCTTTTTCTTCCTCTAGTGAATAAAAAGAACTTGAGTCACAAAATGACCTCAAGATGGAACAAAGGTGCCTGGCCAGCCTCTGGACTATGAGGGAGAAACATCTTGAAGGTGTTGTATTTTGGAGTCTCTCTTTTATAGCAGTCTCTCTACTCTAACTAATGACCATCCAAGAGATGATATTGATTAGGGTCTTCAATTTCCAAATTATGAGATTCACCTTCCTGTCAGTTCAAGTCTGAAGCATATGGCTCTCACTTTGGACTGTAATAAAGAATATGTGCTCTTTAGGAATGTAGTGTAGGGTGATACATGCAGTGTATGCTTGGGACTTGCCCTCAGCTTGAATGGTAGTTCTACCACTTACTGTCGATGTGAGTACATTGGGCTAGTCATCAATATCATCTCAACTTCAGACTCCTCTGCTTTAAGATGTGGGTGATACCCATTTCAATGGGAATATTTTAAGGATTAGATGAGATCTTTTCAGGGCTTAATAAATGATAGCTCTTGTTATTGAAGAACTATAACCTCAAACTGTCCACCACCCTAGTATTTTTTTCATTTGCAACTTGGTATTATGGAGGATAATTTGATTTTCAAAGTTTAATCTTTGGACCAAGCACAACCATCAGAAATATGTACTATGTTGCCTGGACTCCCCAGAGACTTGCTGACTTCTTGACCATTCTGTGTTTTCCCATTATGCATGTTGGCTGTTGATAGCCTGGAAGAAATGGTTTAAGGAAGCCCATCCTTCACACACTCTGGTGCTCAAAAGAAGCTCTCCATTGCATGATGTTGCCCTCTGTGAGGTACACCCTCTGGAAACTTATTTTTGGACCTGTTAGGGAAACTTTCATTTCCACTACAGAATGGGTGTGTTCTCATGCTTAATGAGAATCCACAAAGGACAGAGAGAGGAATTGAATCATAAATGGTAAAATAATTGGGAAACTGCTAATTGCTTTCACTACAGGGCAAATTATAGGTTAGCTCTGAGTATCAGTCTGTTACTAGGTGTGGTTCCATTAAAGCCCTCGGAGGAGGTGAACTCTAGGCTTTTTTTTCTTTTTAAAAGAAACCAGAAAGCCAATTTAGTGGCAACTAGCAGTACTTTGATTTTATGATGGTAATGGGAAACATTTGCATTTTTCAAGTTGGCACTTAAAGTATTAGAGTAGTGTAGTATTAGACACATGACTCCTACATACTCTGAATAGGAGATTGGTGATGTAGACAGTAAGTTCCAGGTAGTCACCAGGTGCAGAAACAGCAGCCTGTGGCCAGAAAACACTTGCTAGCTTTCAGTAGGGAACTCTCAACCAGGGCTCTGGTGTGATCTCAGAGAGCTGGTCCAGTGAGTCCAGTGAGCAATACGCTGCTTTGTGCTAGTTGAACAAATGACTGACAGCTAAACTTCATTTTTTCTTAGGTAGTTCCTCTAAGATCTTCAGTTAGGCTTTCCCCCCCTCCCCATCTGAACCTGCCATGTGCTTGAAAATAAAATAGAAAATTAAACTTTTTCTGTAATTGATATTTTTTCAGATGTTTTCTTCCTCCTTGTTTCCCATACATTTCACATTTTTAATATGAAATAACAAACCAAAAACCTGGGGTTTTTGGTCACATCTGCACAGATGTGACTAGTCATGTAATTTTTTTCTATTTGAGTTTCATTATAGAAACTGTTAGACACTCTACTCCTTGATCAGCATATTGCTATAGCACATACCTCTGAAAGCCTCTCTCCTGCTGTCTTCCCATACTAACCCTGAGCTTCAGATGCTTCTGGATCAAGGGACTGGATAGATGATGGGATCATCTCTTATTTGATTGTTCCCTTGCACAGTTTGTCATCAGGCTATTTCTGCCCAGGTTTGTGCGCCTGCCTGCTCTCCCAAATTAGAATCCAGCTTTGAGCACAAGTTAATTTAGTGGTTCCTGAAGCCGAGTCTGTTCAGTTAACAGCTCTGTTCGCTCACAGAATTGCCAGGTCTTTGAAGAGGACAGGCCCCTGGAGATCACCTGGAGTCCAGTGCCCACACCGACAACTGCCCTGGCTTCTTTGATCACTCCAGTCACTGCCCCCACCACCTCCATGGTGCTGGGACTTCATCTTTTCCTGTTTCATACCATGAGGAGAGCCTTTTCTAAACTTGCCAAATGTGTCACAAGTATTAGAATGCCGATATCATGGAGATTAAAAAAACAGTGAGCAAGTGATACTAGCAAATTCAGGCAGAATAGTTCTTGTACTGTATCTTTCAGGTTTGCTATTTCAGATCTGTGTGCTGTTAAATTCATCATTTAGGCACATCTGTGATGGTGTGACGGTATAAAAAGGTCTCCAGTTGAGTGGCAGAATTGAGATAGGCTTTCATTTAAGGGTTTCTCTTATCTGTCACGAGAGAGAAACCATATGTAAATGGGAAAGTTTACTATAAAGAATCGTTAACAGTAGCAGGGATTCATTCGAATGAAGAGGGATTGAAGGTCAAGAGGAAAAAAGTCTTTAGAGAATATAGAACAGCAGATAGAAAAGATGGAACACCCAGTAAAAGCCCATAGGGCTGAGGCCCAGACTCACTGGAGAAGCCAAAGCCATGGTTCAGGGGATGGCAGAGAAGTTGCTGTGATGCCATGTGCATAGAAGTTTGCCATCTGCAGTGAAAACAATCATGGGAAAGGCCTCACCAGAGGTACAGAGCCGGCAGCGCCCAGCCCACAGAACACTCTTCCCACTGTGTCTCTCTAGCGCCCTCTACCAAAAAAACTGGATACCTGGCCAGTTGGCAAAGGAAAAGTAGTTAAAGGCCACATTTCCATTTTCACAGAGCAGGCAAGAAGCAGACGTTAGGGCTAAGAGGCAGTAAATGAAAAACCAGCACAATTCCTGACCTCCAGACTCCTCAGCAGTTGGAATTGGACACTTGGGGTATGCTTTTATGCTTTTCACAGGTTACACATATTTTTTTTAAAAAATTTTTTTTTTTAGTTGTAGATGGACACAATGTCTTTATTTTATTGCTTTGTATGTGGTGCTGAGGATCGAACCCAGGGCCTCACGCATGCGAGGTAAGCGCTCTACCGCTGAGCTACAATCCCAGCCCCAGGTTACACATATTTTTAAATTTTCTAGCAAACAATGAAATCCTGATCATTGTTAGAAACTACTCTGTAGCATGAGCACCAGGCCATGTCCACAAGGACTGCTGTCTCTGAGACTGGTTGGAGATTTTTTTCTATTACTTCATTTTTAAAAAAATTTTTAAATCTCATAAAAAAACATTTCTTTTTAAATTTTAAAATTTTTTATTCTAATTAGGTATATATGACAGCAGAATACATTTTGATTCATTGTACAGAAATGGAGCACAACTTTTCATTTCTCTGGTTGTACACAAGATAGCATTCCACCATTTGTGCAGTCTTACATGTATTTTACATCATTTACACTTAATGATGTCCATCTCATTCCACCACTTTTCCTGCCCTCATGTCCTCTCCCCGCCCCTCCGTCCCCTTTGCCTGATCAGAGTTCCTCCATTTTCCCCCTACCTCCATTATGGATCAGCATCCAGTTATCAGAGATAACATTTGGCCTTTGTTTTTTTGGCACTGGCTTACTTCACTTAGCATGATATTCTCCAACTCCATCCATTTACCTGCAAATGCCATAATTTTATTCTTTTTTAACGCTGAGTAACATTCCATTGTGTATATAAACCACAGTTTCTTTATGCATTCATCTATTGAGGGGCATCTAAGTTGCTTCCACAGTTTAACAATTGTGACTTATGCCACTATAAACATTGAAGTGGCTGCATTACTGTAGTATGCTGTTTTTAAGTCTTTAGAGTATAGACCAAGGAGTGGGATAGCTGGATCAAATGGTGGTTCCATTCCAGGTTTTCTAAGGAATCTCCATACTGCTTTCCAGATTGGTTGCACCAATTTGCAGTCCCACCAGTAATGTATGAATTTGTCTTTTCCCCCACATCCTTGTTTCTATTACTTTAAGTATGTTCAACTACAACCACAAATATATATATATATATTTATATATATATATACTTGACTATGAAAATGGAGCACCATTAAAATTGTAGTTATTTTAAAAGTTTGAGGCTACTTTAAACTCAAAAGTGAAATAAAAGGTATTCACAAAATATAAAGGTATCTGTAATTTCTCTACTTGTAATGGACATGATGATATAATAAAACTTATAGAGGGGCTGGGATTGTGGCTCAGTGGTAGAGCGCTTGCCTCGCATGTGTGAGGCACTGGGTTCAATCCTCAGCACCACATAAAATAAATCAATAAAGATATTGTGTCCACCTACAACTAAAAAACATCTAAAAAAATAAAACTTACAGAACTTTTATAGTGGTAAAAATGCTTACTGAACATAATCACCTTTAAGATCAATCATAATTAAAAGTGCTGCTTCTGTTCTGCACTCAGTTTTATTGAGCAAGCCCAGGTACTTTTCAGGATTCTTTGGTTACAAGCAATGAAAAGTAACTATAATTTAAGGGAAGAAAAGAACTTTGGACCCATGTGAGGTGGTTGACAAAACTAAAGGAAAAGCTGACGAGCTAGGACAAAGACCAGCCACCTGGAGAGGACAAGCCTTGTAGGGAACAGTGAGTGAGGTGAGTCTGCTCCAGCTGTGTGCTAGATGATGATCCTTCCATTCCAAGGAGTGTCATGATTGTCCCATGCCACTCTTATGCTCACCTCCTGCTAAGGAGCGCAGGGTGCCATGTACCCAACTGCAGAGACTACTTCTTCCTGGACTCAGGCCACATCTAACAGAGACTCAAGGCTACTCTGTCTGTTTCTTGGCCTCTCTTCCTTGGTGGTGCCTCATTTTCAAAATCTTTGCAATTAAGAGGCAACTTCCACAGCTTCCAGCCTCTGGTTCTGGTACATATCAAGGGCCCTTCTGGATTCTAAGCACTATGGCCCAGGGAATTCACTGCTCTTTGATTAGCCAAACACAGTGGTCCCTGGAGCCATTGTCCCTAAAAGTCCCTGGATTTGGGTATGGGGAAGAGTTGTTCTCTGGGCAATCAAGGTTACCAGTGGGGGGAAAGAATGCCATGTGGCAAAGTGAAACATACAGATAACTAACCTTATTTTCCAGAGAAGAGCCAACCAATATGAGAAATGACATTTGTTCTGTGATTTAAAGGCCACATGGAAGAAGAAAACAGAATATAGGAGAATACTGGTGAACCTGTCAGTGGCCAGGCTGTTCCAGAGGTATTGGTTTCTGAGGCAAGAAGCAGGCAGTGCTGTTTCTTGAGAAGTCAGGTAAATTCAGGCTATTGGAGCTCCATACTGAGGGTTGCTATAGGGTCTTGTATTGTTTTGTTTCAGCCATAACAGTAAATCCTAACTAAATCCTGGTTCTGAAGTCTGTATTAGCACTAACATGGAAATAATTCAGGGTTTCTTTGAAAGCTTGAGGCCAGCTGGTTTTGTTATGCTTCTCAGATCTCCAGAATTCTTCCTCACATTCCAAAGTAAAAGTTGAGACCACAATCAACCTTACCTTTCGTGAGCAGGGGATCCAGGGCCTTCAGTCTGGCCCAGGCATAGCCAGGGAGTTAGTCTGAGACTTGGGGCAGTGTACACTGATTTGGTACTTCAGTTCCCACATTCTTGCTCTGCTGTTTGAGGTCAGCTGTGTACGTGCAGAACCAAGTAGAGCCCACCCCAGACAGTGACAGCTCATACTCAGAATTGAGGAATTTCCCTTTTGCAGGTGATTCCTCCCTGAAACCCTTCATACCATCTAGCTCTCAGGAGCTCCTTTTTCTAGTCCTTCATGAGAAAGATGGGTTGGTCTCTATTTTAGCTGCCTGTGCCACCCCTGCCACAGCATGGCTTTGTGACTGCAGACTACGCCCTGGTCAGAACCTCAAGAGGGGAAATGAGAAATTCATCCCCATGCTGGTTGCCTCCCTAAGATTCCACTCCTCTCCCTAAGCTACCTGCTTGTGTTTACCCTCCTTTATTTGTATTTTTGTATTATATTAATACTTTATCCAGTTGTTTATTGTGAATCAGCAGAAAGAAACTAGAATGGGCTTCCGCCTTCTTCACAGGCCCAGAAATTCTAAATCACTGTGTTAGTTTTCTGTGCTGCAGAGCAAATCACAATAAACTTGGTGACTTAAAGCAACACATACTTCTTACTTCAATTTCCATGGATCAGGACCCCGTCACAGCAAGAGCTGATGGGTTGCTTGCTGTCCTTGCTTCCTCAGGCCACTGGCAGTATTAGTTCCTTGTAGCAGCGAGATACATAATTGTTTTGTTTCTTCAAGGCTAGCAATCAAGAGGGAGAATCTAAAGCTAGTCTGCTAGAAAAGAGTCTTCTATTGTGTAGCAAGGGAATAGAATGTCTTACTCCTCTGCCATAGTCTGATGGTTTTAGAAGCAAGTCACATTCCTTCCACACCCAAGAGGAAAGGGTTACAACTAAACTTCAGAAGATCTGAGAGTCTGTCGGCCACATCACCCCCCAGGATCCTCCTCTGGTCCTGTCCATCAGAGCCACTTAGTGTGTATTTCTCTTCTTTGCCCCTGGTCCTGCTGTCATTCTAGGTGACTTAAGTGGTAGTGATAGTGGTATTTTTGTTTGTTTTGTTTTTTTTGCAGTACTGGAGATTGAACCCAGGGCACTCTATCACTGAGCTATGCCCCCAGCCCTTGGTATTTTGAGCTAAGTTACTAAGGCTGGCTTTGAGCTTGCAATCCTCCTGCTTCAGCCTCCTGAGTAGCAGTGATTCCAGGTGTGTGCCACCGTGCCCAGCTTAGTCTACAGCTTTTCGCCACCCCCATGTGCTCATAACTGAACAGTACAGCAGAACCCATTCTTGTGACACTAAATCCCACTCACTCTTCCCCATTACTATTTCTTTTCATAGTGTGCGGAGTATTAAATATAATTAAAGCTTCACTATCTCTTTCCTACTAGATTATATGCCCAAGAGATCTACGATTATTTTGTCTTGTCCTTTTGTACTACCTACAGGGTATAGCAAATATTTCCCATACAAAGCAGGTATTCAAACCTGTTGAAAAAATAAAGAACCTTACATATTGCTATGACAACTGATCAGGGTACCACTTCCTTCCTCTTCTCTTTTTAATTTTGTCTGCTAACATTTTACCAGCCCTTCCTAACTTAAACACCGCAAGGACTTGTTATTAAAGTCACACATTCCCTCTCTCTCTCTCTCTCTCTCTCTCTCTCTCTCTCTCACACACACACACACACACACACACACACACACACAGAATGAACTAGAAAATATTCTGATGAGATGTTTGGAGTGTAACCAGTGTAACTTCAGGCTATAGGCTCTGGTATATCTTGTAGATGAAACTAAGGATAAGAAACATTTTCAGTTTCTGTTAACTAAACCTCAAGAGCATGGGCTGGGATTATGGCTTAGTGATAGAGCGCTTGCCTAGCATGTGTGAGGCACTGGGTTCGATTCTCAATGCCACATAAAAATAAATAAATAAATAAACCTCAAGAGCAAAAACAGGTCCCCTTGCTCTTTCACTAAATCTTATTCTTTAACAAGCATCAGCAGCAGTCAACTAACATAAAGACTGTAAATTGGAATATTCTCCATCCAGAGTAGTTTTGTAGAGAGTGGGGATTGGATTCCCAGTCTGCCTACCTAATTTTATCTTTCAAGTCATTGTTTCCTTGGGAAAATGTGAGTTTCATGAGAAACACTGAGTGCCTGCTGGGGGGCCCCTGTGGAGAAGCTTCTGCCCCACCCCCACCCCGGTCCAGAGCTACCTGAGACTGTGAGAGCTGCTTCCTTCTCTCTACCCATCTAATCTCGAGATTGCAGAACTGTTTAGAATGAAAGAGAGAGATATATATTAAAAACTTAGATGATAAAAATAAATTTTTTTTTTAGTAAAAAAAGCCAGCCAGAGAGGCTCATCACAGGATACTTTGTTGTATAAAGGGTAGGTACTTTGTATTGCCTTGGCCCTTCAGACTTGCTCCAGACCCTAAAGTTGAGGCTGCATCAGATTTCCTCCTTGCCTAGTTCCCACTATTACTGAGACATAAGCCATGTTGCCAGTCCAGGCTATGCTGTTTTCTTTGCCAGAAGCTGGGGAGGAGAGCCGGGAGTTCTTTGTAGTGGCAATGAACTCGAAATGGAGTGGATGCATGTGAATAGAGGAATGATTGAGTACTTTATGATAACATTCATACCATGGTGTATTATGGAGCCATTAGAAATAATAGATTGGATCTGTCAGTTGCAGGGTAGGAGGGAGATTCCCTCACCCACATATATTGAATAAGAAAAGCAGGATGCAACAAAGCTTGTACAGCATTACAACTATACAAGTATAGTTTTGCAAAACAATGATCAAATAAAATCCCTTGTAAAAATTGTGTGTATTTTCATATCATTGCATGAGCATGGACAGAAACCAGTAGATCTGAACTGATTGGTTAACATGGGTTATCTGGTGGTAGTGTAACAGTGGACAGTGGATATGGATGTGGAGGGAGGTAAGAAATGGGTAGAGGGATACCAAGAAAAGCAAAGATTTTACTGAGAAGAAAGAAACACCTGGCATGGTGGCACACACCTGTAATTGCAGTGGCTCAGGAGGCTGAGGCAGGAGGATCACAAGTTCAAAGCCAGCCTCAGCAAAAGTGAGGTGCTAAGCAACTCAGTGAGACCCTGTCTCTAAATAAAATACAAAATAGGGCTGGGGATGGCTCAGTGGTTGAGTGCCCCTGAGTTCAATACCTGGTACCCCACCTAAAAAAAGAAAAAAAAAATGACATTACATTTATGAGTGTATGTTAAATCAGTGTATCTAAATGTAATTCTAAGTATTACTTACTTGATCATATCAGAAAGTAAAGTTGGTGACTTGAAAAGAAAGTTTGCATGGAGATTTTGTCCTGTGTGGATTTCAGCCGAGATCTGCCCAGACACTGCCCTGAATGCTAACAGGTTTTTCTTGGGGCCACAGAGACAGAACAGAGTCCTGCTACCAAGGCACTCAGCCAGAGGACAGAGGAAGCTCATGCTTTCAGTTAGAGCCAGGACACACGGTCTCCTACCTCTCCAGAAAGATCCTATGAGAGGAAGCCCAGCTGCTCATCCTGCCATGTGCTGACCACACAGGCACACATCGTTGTGGTGGCCCTGATCATTTGCTTCACTTGCATCATTTCTGTGCATGTCCTTGAGTGTGTGTATACTCTGCCTTTTTCATGGTTGTAATTCCAGAGCACTTGTAAAGCCATTGCCCAGAAAACACTTGTTAAATTAATCAGTTCCTCCCTCCATTCATTCCTGTGAGACTGAACTAGTGGTCATAAGGGATGGTCTTGACATTTAGGCTCTCTAGGAAAGTAATTGATGAAAACAATTTTTTCTTATTTTATTTTTTTTTCAGTTGTTGATGGACCTTCATTTTATTCATATGTGGTGCTGAGAATCAAACCCAGTGCCTCACACATGCTAGGCAAGTGCTCTACCACTGAGCCACAACCCCAGCCCCTGATGAAAACAACTTAGAAGGAAATGGGGGTAGGACAAAAGTCACATCCAAATGTTGGAAAGTGGAATCAAAATTCCAGCAGTGGAGTAATCTGGATGGTCACTAATACTACAGATAAATTGTCCTGGTAATCAGTAAAAATGTCATATTTTGGCATTTGAGACTGCTCTGGCAAAATAGCCGGGTCCCTGACTAAAGTAAAGCCCACCATGAAACAAGTCCACTCACGCACACAAAGCTCTGGATTGTTTTTTTGTTGTTTCACATTCAGGACTGAATTGTTAAGCCAGCATTACTAGACAGCTGAGGAAACGCTCTCCTGTCAGCCCAGAGGAAGAACCCAGACAGTGCAGGAAATGCAGAAGCCCTTCATAAAAAATCCTGATTCATGTTCACAGCTGGAATAGAGGTGGTTTTCATCCAGAAAACAAGAGCTGTGGAAGGTGCTATGGAAAAGGAACATTCAAGAGAGAAAAAGTTACTAAAAAATGTAAATGTCATGAAATAAAAAGCTCAGTAGATGGTTTGGAAGATGCACTTGAGCCAAGCATCCAAGAAATAGTAAAAAAGTAGAACATATAAAAGGTAAATTATTGTTGATCCAAAAGATTCAGTATGTTATTTAGGAAACCCAAGGAAGATGTTGTCAAGAAAATAGCTGAAGGAAGTGTGTCTTTGTTGAAAGCATCTGCCTAATGCTAAGCAGAAACAAGGGCAGAAAACGTGTGCACGAAGTTCTAGAACCTGGCAAGTTCAAGGCAAAAGAATAGTTAAAATTGTGACAAGAGTAAGAGATTCCAGAAATGATACATACATGGCCATCAGCCTGTGAAAAGACACCCGCACCCCTGAATATTCAGGAAATGTAGCTCAAAACTAAATGAGGCATGTAGTGTAGTCAGATTCACAGAAAATAGAAGGGGGATTGCCTGAGGCTGGGAGATGGGGATGTGGAGGTGTTGGATAGGGATAGTTGCAGCGTTGCAAGGTGGAATTCTGTCCAACAGTGTAGACAGAGCACTACTGAACTGCGAACTTAAAAATACTTGAAAAAGAGCATATTGTGTGTAGAGTGTATTTTAATACTTTTTTTTTTTTTTTTTTTGGCACCAGGGATTGAACTCAGGGGTACTTGACCACTGAGCCACATCCCCAGCCCTATTTTGTGTTTTATGTAGAGGCAGGGTCTCCCTGAGTTGCTTAGCGCCTCGCTGTTGCTGAAGCTGGCTTTGAACTCGCGATTCTCCTGTCTCAGCCTCCCTAAGTGCTGGGATGACAGGCGTGTGCCACCGCCCCTGGCTTATTTTAATACATTTTTTAAAAATTCAAAGGGGTTCAACAATAAGCTGTTAGCTCTCACAGGGGGTACTCCCAGCCCAGATGGAGCGGAGTGGAAAGCTCTGGAATGGGGATTTAAGAGGACCATGTTTTGGGGCTGGGGTTATGGCACAGTGGTAGCGTGCTCGCCTAGCACACGGGAGGCACTGGGTTCGATCCTCAGCACCACGTAAAAATAAAATAAAGGTATTGTGTCCACCTACAACTAAAAAATAAATATTACAAAAAAAGAGGACCATGTTTTAAACTCAGTAGGGGAAGGGACATAGAATTACAAACATCTTACAAGAGGGAGAAAAAAAAACCAGGAACTCTAAACCAGCTCCATAAAGTAAAAAGTGATCACAGTGTACTACATAGCTCCACAGCCAACATTTACATATTCTTATAAAGCAGATGCTGTTTATTGATTGAACTGAATGTAGTGATGAGGTTGATGGAGGAGCCGAATCCATGGCCATGTTATGGGAACTAAGCTGTTACTGTCGTCTCAAATTGGTAAGTTAAGAAATTGCAACCTGTACGTACCATGTAGAGATGGGAGAGGGCCGAGCCTCCCCACGTGTGCTGGAGTGGATTACTAAGTGAAAACAAAGCAATGTGGACAGTGTGCTCCCACCTGTGATGGTGGTGGTTTTAAGATAGGTGTGTAGCCATAGAGAAAGAGCATTTTCTTCTCTTTTGAGGTGTGTTGTCTTGTTTTATTGCCCAGGCCAACCTTGAACTTGCGGTCCTTCTGCCTCAGCCTCCAGAGTAGCTGAGATTCCCGGCATGCACCACCGCACCCAGCTAGAGAGAGCATATTTTAAAAGATAACCAAGAAACTGTTATCAGGTATTACCTCTAGGAGAAGACCTGCGGGTGTTGGGAAAATCTTCCTTTTTATTACCAGTCTTTATGTACTGTGTGTCATTTCCATGAGCTTGTATTACTTTATAAAGTAAAAATGTGATTAGATGTTGATTTTTAGAATTATTAATGAAGAATGGCAGAAGTTGTACACTAAGAGTGATAGAAATCATTATGGCCAGCTGGAGGAAATTAATGAAGCTTTATTCAATATCTAACATCTGAGTTATGCTTTGTCCTGTGAACAGGAGCACAGGAGGACCTGGTAAGAGATCTCATGGCTATACGGGCTCTTTACTTACAATGATTTAGTTTACTATTACAGTAAAATTTTAACTGTTGCTGGGGAATAGCTGGCTCTAATTAATTTAATTTGCAGGCAGAATTAAGCAAAGTCATTTATACTCCTTTTATTGAATACCTTTTTATTTTTTTAAATTTATTTATTTCCTCTATTTAGGTTTACATGACAGCAGAGTGCATTTTGATTCATTGTACACAGATGGAGCACAACTTTTCATTTCTCTGGTTGTATGTGATGTAGAATCAGAGCATACATGCGGCCATACATAAAGCTAGGGCTATGATGACCATCATATCCCACCATCTTGACTGTCCCCCTCCCTCCTCCCCCCTTACACCCCTGTGACCAAAGTTCCTCCGTTCTTCCTGTGTCCTCCCTCACATTATGGATCAGCATCTACTTATCAAACAAAACATTTAGCATTTGGTTTTCTGAGATTGGCTTACTTCGCTTAGCATGATATTCTCCAACTCCATCCATTTACCTGCAAATGCCATAATTTTATTCTCTTTTGTTGCTGAGTGATATTCCATTGTGTATATATACCACAGCTTCTTTATCCATTCATCTATCGAAGGGCATCTAGGTTGGTTCCACGGTTTAGCTATTGTGAATTGAGCTGCTATAAACATTGAAGTGGCTGCGTCACTGTAGTATGCTGTTTTTAAGTCTTCTGGGTGTAGACCAAGGAGTGGGATAGCTGGGTCAAATGGTGGTTCCATTCCAAGTTTTCTAAGGAATCTGCATACTGCTTTCCAGATTGGTTGTACCAGTTTGCAATCCCACCAGCAATGTATGTTGAATACCTTTTTAAAATGTATCTTGTACCTGCCTATTTTATTCAGTTTACTCTCTGAAGATAGTTTAAGGGTCTCATTGTTCTATAGATCCAGAAAGTGTAACAATGGCAGGTAGGTAGCCACTGTTTATCTGGTACCCAGGAGTTGGCTGCACTTTAGAAGAATTTTTTAAATGAAGATTTCTTAATATCTCTGCACCTTTATCGTGAAGCCATGCCTGGAAAGTATCACTAAAATAATGAGTGATCATTTTTTAAACTTGACAAATGTGGAGAGCTGTTTGAAAAGCAGTGTTTCTTGACCTTGGCTGAAGTTGAAGTCGTCTGGAAGCTTTCAACACTGCTGACTCCTGAGTTACATTCCCAGTGACCTCCCCAACATGGGTTGAGTCCTTAACCTTAAGTTCTGAAGCTTCCTGGGTAGTTCTGATGGGCAGCCAGAGCCTGGGAACCATGGTTTTGAAGAAAGAATATTCAAAAAGACATTCCACATTTCATTGATTTAAATTATTTTTATTATGATAGTATTTAAATATGTACAAACTGACATTCAGTTGAAATTCCTTGTTCATGTAGTTGTACATAAAAGCATGTTACAAATTAAAAACAAACTCCAAATGAATAAATTCAAGGCAACATTCATAGATGGTTGAAGATGTTTTGATGAGGCTGTTGGTTATGTTATTCTTCCTGCTGAGTCTGTGAAGTTCCCCTTCCCGTCTATATCAGCCAGGAACTAGAAGCTACACAGTAACAAAAATGGGGATAAAAGTGTGATTGTAGAAAATGATGTGGACCCTAGACTGAAGGATAGTACTCAAGGAAGGGACTTGGAAGGAAGCCCACTTCCTGAGGCTGGGCTGCATACTCATTGAAGAAGGTGTGTTTGCAGCTCGCTGGATGGCAGAACAATTGGCAGTTCTGCCAGACCAGACCTAGCCCACATTACTGGGCAGCAGGAAGCACTCCTAGACCTCTGTTCCAGCAGGAGCACAGGCAGGAGCCAGAGGAGTCATAGCCAGTCACATGAGCACACATAGGATGTAGGGACCATGGTGCAACCCTCTAGGGCAAGCTGATGCCTGGGCATGTCACAGAGATGTAGGGTATTGGTACAATAGGCCCTGGGGTACACTGTGTTCTATTCGGGAGGGACCATGCTATTGGGAAGACCACCAGAGACAAATCTGGGGTAGGTTAGCAGCAGGAGGCCTGGAGCACAGTATTTGTGTTGAATGGGTCATGGAAAGGTGACTCTAGATTATGCCAGGGCTGTAGGATTGCTAAGGGGCTGCCTGTGCCAGAGCCTGGGGCTGGCGCCATCACCAGTGGCCTCATATCCACATGCTTACCACACAATACAGCCACTCAAACATCAGGGAGGCCCTTTCCTCTTTCAGTGCCCCTCAAGTACCCTCTACTAAGAAAGCTCCACTTTGTGCTCACTGAAAGGGAAATGCTTAAAGCAGCTCTGTCAGCTATTGGCGGCCAGGTGTTAAAGGGTGAATTTGGAGCTGACAGCAATCTGTTGGCCTCTAACACACCATCCTACACCAGCCAACTCCTTTCAGCTTTGCAGCCCAGCTCTTGGGCTGCTGTGACTTCTTCCAGGTGTGTTCCTCCATGCTGCGTACCCATGTGTCTTTACAGTAACTCATCATGCCATATGAGACCTGTTTAAGAAAACAGTCCGTTTATCAAACAAGCACGTAATTAACAGTATGCTGAGAATCACCTCCAGAGATTCTGGTATATTGAGCCAGGGTAGAACCTAGGAATCCACTGATTATGATGATGGCAATCCCAGAGGCAACACTTTGAGAAACCCTGGTATGGGGCTACAGGGAAGGGACTCCATATTGTACCCATATCCCCAGTGCAATGCCTGGTGGTAGTTTAGTGCCCAGAAAATGTGGACTGAATCAAAGAGACAACTAAGCCACTACAAAAGGTAGAGCAGCTTGCTACAGTAGTAGGAAAGTATACCCAGCAATACAGGATAAATGTCCATTTCTGGTGTTCTGAGTGGCCTCCTTTTTCCCATAGGTGCCTGGCTTAAGACTTTCTACAGTTAATGCTTTTTCATTTTTTAAATTTTAAAATAGCCATTATACTAATACCACTTTATTTTTGACAGGGAGAAAGAACAAGAAACACAAGAAGAGGAGCGTTTGATGGAAGAAAAGAAAAAGAAAAAGCAGGAAGAAAAGAAAAAGAAGGAAGGTGCTCAGAAAAAGGTTTGGCCAGAGTTACTGCCTTCATTGTCTCTGTGACCCTTGTGTCTCACTTGCATTGCCATAGCCATTCTAAGACCAAGTTTTATTCTATTCCTGCTTTAAATCAATATGCTGAATCTGTAACCAGCACGTAATAGATATTGTGCTAGTGAAATACACGTAGGGTGACAGCTGCGTCTCTTAAAAAACTAGAAATATTAGAGCTGTGTTTCAAGAAGTTTGATTTTAGTTGTTGGTGATAAAGAGAACTGTCCAGAACAATCATCTCTAAGCATGAGGAAAAGGCCGTGAAACTTGATCTTATTAGAAAAGCTAGAAATAATTTTTGTAGTTTTGGCATATGTTCTTTTCTAAATCCTGTTGGTAAAAAAAATATTAAAAATCAAAAATTCTGCCATAAACATTAAAGTTGTACTTGAATTTCATGGCATTTAAAATGCAAAGTATACCATTTGTCTTCATTCTTGCCTAGTTTAATGTATCTTATAGTTTAAAACTGTATGCCTTTTAAACTGTATTAAAAGTGAACTTCGATACAGATTTTTTTTCTTTATTTGCCTTAGATTAATATTGGTATGTAATCAATAGCATGTAGACAAATACATGTTTTTCCAAGTAATAAATTATAATAACTGGGCAAAAACTTGCTTTTAAAATTTCCAATATTAAAATCCTTCTTATAAACTTTTATAGATGCACACATTCTACACACTATTGTTCCTAAAGACTTTCTGGTTTTTTTCCCCCCCAGGCTGCTGATCAAAAAACCAAAGGTAAGTTTGTTTATATTTGTGGGGGGTGGGAGGGGACACTTTATGGTGGTATTCAACTTTTATGATGAGGGTGATTTTTTAAATTTTTTAATTGATGTCTACAAACAAAGGATATAAGCCTGTATATGATTCTACATTTTATTATTCATTGTGAAATCTTTCATTTATCGCTGATTTTACATCTGCATCTCATTGGCATTTGATTAATCTAAAAATGCCTTAAGAATGTTGCTATAATTTAAATTAGCTTTAATTTTCTTTTGGTTTGATTTCCACTAAATAAGGATCAAACTGATTGAGTTGGAATAAGAACAACCAAAGATACCTGAATTGTAAAAGAAGCTTCCCGTTCCTCATTACCACTATTCTTTGTAGGTTTAACCTTTCTGTATTCCATCTTTCTACTGATGCAGAAGAGGTTTCTTTTGTGTCCTCTGAGTCCTGAGCTTGCTTGCTTGCTCTTGTCTTAAGGGGTGTTGGTGGAAACACACACAGTTCTCACCATAGCTCTAGCATCCCTGGGTTGTGTTGAAAATTTAGAATGAGGGCTGGGATTGTGGCTTAGTGGTAGAGCACTTGCCTCGTATACGTGAGGCACTGGGTTCGATCCTCAGCACCATATGAAAATAAACAATAAAATAAAGATATTGTGTCCATCTAGAACTAAAAAAAAAAAATTTTTTTAAATAATAATAAAAAAAAAAATTTAGAATGAACACAGGCAAGCCACACTTCCAGCCTCTTCATTTCATTCTTGATGTGTTTAGGTGGTTTCCTGTGGTTAAGGGCATACACTTGGGTCACATACACCAGCTCTGTTTCATTTGGGCTGAGTGACTTCCCTTCTTTAAATCTCAGGTATCTCATATTTAAAATGAGAAAGGTAATGGATTGCTGTTACCTAATAAAATTGTTGTAAAGACAAAGTGAAATCATGCAAGAAAACAACTCAATGCTTCGTGTATAGTTGGTGCTCAGTAAAGGACGTCTCTAATTGTTGTCATTCTTAAATTCTTGTTTTCTTTTGGACCATCACCTGTACACAGTTGTATGTGCAGACACATGCACTGAGACATTTTCATGAGCTTGCTTGCTCAAGTTGCTGTCAATACACTCTCCATCAATTTGGTGCTTTATAGTTTTCAAAGAGAAGGTTATGTATGTTATCTCATTGAACTTTGTAATTGAGCAGGACAGGAATTCATTTACAGATGTTGCTCCTGGTGAGTTAAGTGGCTTGTTCTTGATTGGCAGTGGTAAAGATAGGACTGAGGGAGCCCAGGGATTCTGACCCTGGTGCACCCAGCCTCTGCGCCTTAAACTAGAGTCATATTAAAAGATGAATTTAACATAAAATGAACATTAAAAGGCACAAAATAAAAAGGACATTTTTCTTTCATTTCCTTTTTTTAACATTTGAGAAGTTTTCCATTCTGCTTTAATCCTAGCTGTGTTCCATCTCAGTCATTGTGATTGTTTTCTCCTCAGGTAGTAACAGATTGCTTAGTTATGTATAGTAATTGTGGATTACAGTTGGCCTGCCCCTTTACACAGAGTTAATATTTTCTGTTGCTGTGCTGATGAGTATTTTCATTGCTGACTCCACACTCCACTGGGGTTTTTATCTTCTCTAAAATACTGCTCCTTTGGGTATAGATTATCGGTAACTACTAACTAGCTTTAGAGTGGTTCGTGATCTTTTATTATTCACATCCTGCTAAACAAAAAATGCCTTTTGAATTGCAAAGAATTTTAACAGTACTGCTAGGGTAATTCACTAAAAACTATTACCAGCATTAGGTTTAAATTTACTTTGATTCTCCATCATTACCAGGCCAAATCCAAATTGGCTGCTGTAAGTTGAAGGTTCTGATTTTCCGGTTGGACCCTAGTGTCAAATACAGACTTGGCCTAAGTGAATCAGTGAGGTTTTTCTTTGTTTTGTTTTGTTGTTGCAGATGGACACAATGCCTTTATTTGTGTATTTTTATGTGGTGCTGAGAATCAAACCCAGTGCCTCACATGTGGTAGGCAAGCGCTCTACCACTGAGCCACAACCCCAGCCCTGTGAGATTGTTATAGTAGCATCTGTACTCACATGAAGCTGATCTGCTTCATGCCAGCATTCCTGTCTGTTTCCCCTGTTCTAGCCTGTAATCCATAGGGCAGGGGCTCCATTTGCTGCTCCCTCTTTCCTCTCAGCACCCTCACTCAGCTACTCCTTTCATGCTAGACTCTGTACTAGGCCCTTAAAATTTGTATTTGCATTGTTGGTGGCATTTTATATTTTATTTGTTTTTATTTGTGTTGAGGATCAAACCCAGTGCCTCATACATGACAGGCAGGTGCTCTACCATTGAGCTGCAACTCCAGCACTTAAATTATCATTTATTTTAAACATTTTCAGAGAACTTTTTAGAGTATATTATGTATACACATAGATTATGCCCCCTGCCTTTTCCAACAGAATATTAACTAGTCTTGGTAGATCAGTCTTCATTAGAGTATTATTTAAAATTTTTTTCACATCTGACTGTAACCATTTAACTTAAACTGAGAAACTTCACTTTGAAGACTAATACAGAACTGAATCTAACTAAAAACATAACTTTTCTGGAAAACGTAATCTAATATATAGCATACCCCCCTACCCTATAAATTTATAAACAAGGTTTCCAGAAAGTCTACTTTGCATATTCACAACTAAACAAAATTCTCCCTGACTGTCTTTTCACATCCTGACCTGTGCCTTCTTTGTGGAGGCCATTTTCTTTTTAAGATTCAGAACAGCGGAGTCAGAGTGTGAAAAATACCATGGTTCACACCCTGCATGCTACCCTGCAGCCAGGGGATACAGTCTTGGGCAGCTCTGGGGGACTTTCATTCAGACATTGTGTTCATTGTTGTTCATCTCTTCTGATTCTTCTGTGAGTCTGCTGATCATCAGTGGGATGATGTCCTACACTCCTAAAAAATCTGAGCATGTTTATTTTTCTGGAATCCTTTCCCATCTCCTTTTCCTGCCTCTAGTCTTGTGTTGTTCTTGTTGTAGTTAACCTTTCCTTAGTTTTCCTGCTATGATGAAGAACATAAGTAATGTATTTTTATTGAAAATAACTTGAACATTATCTAAAGAGAAATTTAATTTGCTTGAAATCTCTTTATCCTGAAATATTTACCAGTTAACATTTTGTCAAACATCCTTGAATGCATTTCATTATGAATTCACAAATATAGCAAATCAAAACTACCCTGAGATTTCATCTCACGCCAGTCAGAATGGCAATTATCAAGAATACAAATAACAGTAAGTGTTGGAGAGGTTGTGGGGAAAAAGGCACACTCATACATTGCTAGTGGAACTGCAAATTGGTACAACCAATCTGGAAAGCAGTATGCAGATTCCTTAGAAAACTTGGAATGGAACCACCATTTGACCCAGCTATCCCACTCCTTGGTCTATACCCAGAAGACTTAAAAACAGCATACTACAGTGACGCAGCCACTCAATGTTTATAGCAGCTCAATTCACAATAGCTAAACCATGGAACCAACCTAGATGTCCTTCGATAGATGAACGGATAAAGAAGCTGTGGTATATATACACAATGGAATACTACTCAGCAATAAAAGAGAATAAAATTATGGCATTTGCAGGTAAATGGATGGAGTTGGAGAATATCATGCTAAGTGAAGTAAGTCAATCTCAGAAAACCAAATGCCGAATGTAATGTACTCGTTGATAAGTGGATGCTGATCCATAATGTGGGGAAGGACATGGGAACAATGGAGGAACTCTGTTCATAGGGGTGTAAGGGGGGAGGGGGCATGGAGACAGTCAAGACGGTGGAATATGATGGTCATCATAGCCCTAACTTTATGTATGACTGCATGTATGTTGTGATTCTATATCACTTACAACCAGAGAAATGAAATGTTATCCTCTAAAAAAATTTTAAAAATAAAATAAAATTATAAAATAAATAAACTTCCTAGACTTCAAAAAAAATATATAAATATATGTTTATATGGACTCTGCAATCCATACTCCTCAAGCCCAGCCCCTCAAGTGCTGCCTTGAGCCATCTGAGAACCTCCCTGTGAATTCTGCATTGGTACCCAAAGAACAACAGCTGAACACGATCACTGCACTTGTCTTAGATCCTATGTGCTCTCATAATTGGGGTGAGGTCAGATAAAATCCTGCTGTAAAAGGCCATTAACTTGTATGTTACAGCACTGCTGTGGACATACATTAAATATTCTACTCTTGCTTGTAAGGAATATAATTTAAATTTTGGAATCAGGTGTTGAACTTTAGCACGTGTTTAGTTTGTAATTGTTAATTTTCAAAAAACCTTTATGTACTTTTGCCAGGTACCATGAGACACGCCTATAGTCCCAGTGACTCAGGAAGCTGAGGCAAGAGGATCAAAAGTTCAGGACCACCCTCAGCAACTTAGTGAGGGTCTGTTTGAAATAAAAGGGGGGGGCGTGTAGCTTAGTGGTAAAGTGCCCCTGGGTTCCATCCCTAGTACTAAAAAGAAAAAAGAGCAACTTTCTGTGCTTTTGTTAGTGTAAGTGATTTGAAACCATATTCTTTCAAAAGCCTCACATTGAGTGAGGTTCTTGGAGTCACAAGTTACATGCAAGGTGCTGTACTGCTATTAAGACTCATTCTAAACATGTAGAATTTTTTATTGCCATAATGAAGAATAGTAAGAATTGAGGAGTAAAGCTTCCTGGGTTTGTAGTAGGATTTAGAGATTAACAGACAGGAGCATTCACATTCTGCTCTTGTTCAAGTAGGTGCACTTGCTTGGTTGGGGCAGTGGTCACTGTTTGCTCCTTCTTTTAGAGGTCTCAATGTAGTAATCAGAAGTTAGTGTTTATAAAGCATCAGATCAGTGTTTTCCTGTGTTATACAAAGTGATAAAATTGGTCAGAATCCTGGAATTTACAAGTATTACACTCATATTCACATAACTAAACCAAATATTTAAGTGTGTACATTTCTTCTAAAGGCAGTAGCTAAAAGTCTTCCACATGCTCAGTATTTATATGGCATTTTATTTACCTGTCTACAAAATTAATAAAGTCTTAGAACTTTAAGGATCCTTGGAGATTGCCCAGTTCCTGTTTCAGATAAGGAAATGAGATTCAGAGAGGGTAAGTGATTTGTGCAAGGTTTAACAACTAGGTAACAGAAGGATTAGAACCCTCATGTTTTGCTAGTCAATTGTGCAGATTTTCTTTAACCGCCATGTAGCAGATGGGAGACACTGGTGTTGTGTACCTCATGTCAGTAGACCTGGTCACTCTAGAAGGAACTTCAGTTCTTAGGATTCTTTTAAATAGGTTGAAAGAGCCAGGTGTGGTGGCGCACGCCTGTAATCCCAGCAGCTCAAGAGGCTGAGACCGGAGAATCGCGAGTTCAAAGCCAGCCTCAGCAACAGAGAGGCACTAAGCAACTCAGTGAGACCCTGTCTCTACATAAAACACAAAATAGGGCTGGGGATGTGGCTCAGTGGTCAAGCGCCCCTGAGTTCAATCTCCGGTACCCCAAAAAATAAATAGGCTGAAAGAAATTCCTCCAGGATTTATTATATGAGGGATCTTTAAGGGATGATATCTTAGGTTTGTAAATATTAGATTTGTCTTTCTGTTTTTAAAGGAATCAGTTTGCTGTTAAGGCGAAGATATAATAAATGTATTTTATGTCATGGGACCAAGAATGTAAAGATGAGGGTCTTTAAATATATGAGTAATTTAAAAGGATAAAAATGCACTGCCAAAAAAAACCCTAGGCAGGTGCAGGCCCGTGACTGTGTAAATTCCTGACCAGATTCTAAAAGAAAGGCAGTGCTGCTGGTGACAGCAGGCGTCAGGCAAGCGCGCTGGGCCTCACTCCAGGCCCCATCACAACATCTTCCTGTGGTTGCTTTGCTGAGTCTCAGATGACGTGAAAGCTTGGTGTACGCTGAACTAGAACTTCAAACAGAAAGACAGGTGATGGTTCATGACTCAAAAAAGCTGACAGCCTGCATTCTGAGAAATAGGCCCTTGTTAACCCAGGCTGGCTGCTGCTTTTTTAAAACTGCTTTATTGAGTAGTTACTGGCTACAGTACACCTGAGTAAGTAGAACAGATTGACATATGTTGACATACATGCACCTGTGGAACCATTACCACAGTCAGCATAGCACCTGTCATATGACAGGTACATGTTTAATTTGCCAAGAAACTGCAAAACTGTTTTCCAGTGGTGATACTATTTCACAGTTGTACCTCACAGCACATAGTATAATTTCAGCCATTCTAATAGATTTGTAGAGTATCTCATTAAGGCTTTAATTTGCATTTTCTTTAAAAAATATTTTTAGTCGTACACGGACACGGTAACTTAATCTGTTTGTATGTGGTGCTGAGAATCGAACCCAGTGCCTCACACATGCTAGGCAAGAGCTCTACCACTGAGCCACAACCCCAGCCCCCAATTTTCTTAATGACTAATGGTATTGAATGTAATTTTTATATGCTTATTTGCCATCTGCATAACTATTTTAGTGAAGTATCTATTCAAATGGGTTGCCTGTCTTTATTGAGTTATTTATTTTCTTATTCCAAATTGATTTGTGACACTCAACTGGCCTCTGGAGTTGGGGGGAGAGATGCCATACCGCAGTAGAGTTGTTGGCTTGCCACAGTCCTTCCCTCTCTTTCAGGAGTGCAACTACTTGTCATGTGGTAATATCAGGAAACCTGCATTTTTAAATATAACAGTTTATCTAGCTTTTAGCACACCAAAAGATTTCAGTGTTAGTTATCTAGAATTGGCTGGTTAGTTCATTAATTGAACAGTTAATAAATACCTAGTAGACAGCAGAGAAAAATTTCCTGTTCTCAAAGAGATGTTTTAGTAGGAAGATACACACACACACACACACATACACACACACACACAAATTAATGCAGTTTTCCTTCTCCCCCACCAGCCTTCACGCTAGTGTTGCAGTGTTTTGGCGTGGGCGCCCCCTTCTGGCAGACTGCCTGACTCTGCACTCTTGTGGGGGATATGCCAGGATCATTACTACTTCACAATGTATTAATTTAATATATTAAAGAAAACACTGGGCTGGGGTTGTGGCTCAGTGGTAAAGCGCTTGCCTCACATGTGAGGCACTGGGTTCGATTCTCAGCACCACATATAAGTAAAGGAATAAAATAAATGTCTATCAACAACTAAAAAAATTTTTTTAAAAAAAGAAAACACACGGAGTCCCACGGAAGCAAATATTCATGTCACAGGACACCCTTGAGACATGATTCCATTTAACATTGTGTTTCCTCAGCTGTGGGATTTGTTGTCTGCTGAGAATTCAGTCAGTTCAGGGTGATTTAGCATGGAAAGAGAGGGGGTCAGTAAGAGGTGGTAAGAATGGCTCACTGCACATTTAGTGGGCTTTCTTCACCCCAATATTGGGTCCAGTGTGTTGCCTCCCTTGTATGGGGAGTATTTCCATTGAAATTAGATACAAGAAAGATCGTAGAGAAGAAGCCAGTACATTTTTTGTTTCTTTGTTTTTGGTACTAGGGATTGAACTCAGGAGCACTTAAGCTCTGAGCCACATCCCCAGCCCCTTTTATATTTCAGTTTGAGACAAGGTCTCCCTAAGTTGCTCTGAGAGCAGTGTGTTTTAATGCTGTATTGGTAGGTAACTTTAACATAGGCAGTTACCAACATTTTCTATTTGGGTCTTCTAAATCAGCCTGCTATTATTTAAAAAGAATTCAAAAATACTTGCCTATACCATAAATAGTACATTTTCTTAGAGTAGAAGAATCCAAGAGCCAAAGTCACCTTTTAATGAAATAAATCATACTGTTGGTAGTCATTACTAAAATAATTACTTTCTTCTAACATTGATGTTATCTGATACATTAAGGGCAGCATTAATTTAATTTTAATATGTTTTAGAGATCACTATAATACATTAGAATAGAAAATACCTCTAAACAGCAGTTCTCACTGGCAATAGACAGTTAATGTAGTTTGTAGTTAATAGGTTTGTGCTCATTTTAAGATGGGCTCCAAATGTTGCCATGGTGATAAATGAGCCAAAAGCTGTCAACTGAACAAACAGAAGGCCACCGCTTTGTATCCCACCGGTATTACTGATAAACACAACAGATGGACCCTCTTTACTCAGAGCTGTCTCCTACTTTTCCCCACAGTGTGAGCTGCTGTAAAGATTTCAGGAGAAATTGTAATCATGAAAACACTTGTTGGAATCTGATTATTTTAGCATATGAGAATGGTTCTGTTATATAGACACATTTGCAAACATTAATCATATATATTTGAGTAAATTTAAATATAAAATGTTTTTTAAAACTCTGAATTTTTGAATATATATTCTGTTTTGTTTCGGTACTAGGGATTGAACCCAGGGGCAGTCAACCACTGAGCCACATCCCCAGCCCTGTTTTTATTTTTTTTATTTTGAGACAGGGTCTCGCTGAGTTGCTTAGGGCCTCATTAAGGTGCTGAGGCTGGCCTGGAACTTGGAATTCTAATGCATGATTTCTTAGTGTTTTTCTTTTTTGTCATTGTGTAGTGCCTGTGCATGAGAAGTTTTTTTTTTTTTTGCTGTATCGTACAAAAACTGGTTTCTGAAATCCTGAGATGCTATCTATGTAAAAAGATGAACACAAACTCAGTTTCTCCTACTGTACGCTCAACACACATGGTTTCTATGATCCCAAAAGGTGTGGGGGTTTCTCCCCACAACAAGCAAGCAAGCAAGCAATTCTGCAGTGGCCATCAGCTGCATGTCCTCCAGTTCACTTGAGTTCTGGGACAGTGTAAGACCCCATAGGTTGAGACCCAGGCGCAAGTCGGGGCCTTCCAAACTTCCAAGTGACCAACTACAATTTGGAGTTCCCATATTACCTCTTTAAGCTTGATTGATTTGCTAGAGCTGCTCAGAACTCAGACACCTTTACTGCTTTATTATAATGGGTATGTTAAATGGTACAAACAAGCGGCCAGTTGAGATGAACAGGATGAGGTCTGGAAGGATCATGAGTGCCCCGCCCTCCTCAGGTGCATGACTCTTGTTCACCTTCCGGCGGAAGCTCCCCAGACCCTGTCCTTCTGGGTTCTGTGGAGGCTTCGATGCTCGGGCATGATTGGAGCACCGACAGCTATGTGGGAGAGTGACAGGGCACCAGGCCACGAGCCAGTGCTGACAGGTCCGCAGGGAGACCCCGCGAGGCCTGTGTGTGCAGACTCTTCTTGCCCTGCACGTTCCTTCCTCCTGGGTCTGAGGCAGAACCCCCTCAGAACCGGGAGGACTTGGGATCTGCTACTCCCAGACAAGGCGGGGCATAGAGTTCTGTATGAGCAGCTCCAAGACAGAAAGGCGGGGAGTGAAGTCTCTTTAGCGTGTGTGAGCCTCCCTGGGAAAGAGGAATTCTGGTTTCTGTGGCCTGCCTCGAGGAGAGCAAGGAGCAGGTGGAAGGAGGCAGAAGGCGGCAGAGAGGGAGAGGTTGTGCTTTCTATTCTACAGCTGTTCTTAAGCTGCTTTGGCAACCAAGGACAGCAGGCCAAACACTTTAACAAAAGATATGTTCACTGTTCTAGTCACTAAGGACATGGAAGGGCTATGCGAGTCATGAGCCAGGAACAGTAGATGAAAACCAAAAAATGTATGTATCATACTGTTGATTAAACGTCTTACTGATGGAGGATGAACTGGGAAACTATGTTAGATGTATTCAGTCATGGTAAAGTACATCCAGATTTTAGAAATAAGATGTGCTAAAATGTGTGGATTAAAGCATCCCTCTAGGTTAGCATTTACCTATAAAAAGCGACTTTTCAAACATACCTCTTGAGTATGCAGTGTACTTGAGGCAAGAAATGGTGGCCCAGGAGATTGTAACTCGGGTTCCTTTGAGTCACTTCCATCAGAAGGAAGCAAGCAGTTGCATGTCTTGCTCACACCAGATGCCATAATGTTGTTGAGGTGTGTGAGAGTCGAATGTCCTGCTTATCACTCTGCCTAACTAAACAGAAATAGGCTCAGAACAGGGGATTGAGTGCTCATGGAAAGGGTTGAGGAAGGATGTGCAGTGCCTCCAGAAACAACTCCCCCACGAGGAGCTGAAGAGCTGCAACCTGGGGAAAGAAGTGGGAGCCCTACTGCTTTGTTGCTTCCAGGCGCAGTGCCTGCTGCAGAATCAGCTTGGTCTTCCCAGCCAAAAAGAAAGCATTTGGGGAGCTGGGGCTGTAGTTCAGTGGTAGAGCACTTGCCTGGCATGTGTGAGGCACTGGGTTCGATCCTCAGCACCACATATAAAAATAATAAATGAATAACAAGCCATCAACAACTAAAAAAATTTTTAAAAAAGCAATTGGGATGGCTCCCTCCCAGGAACTTCCTCTGTCTCAGGGCTGCACCCACAGCCAGCCAACACTGCCAGGTTGCACTCATGGGGCTGAGGCCCGGCCGCTGGGTACAATGTTGGTGTCTGTTGAATGAATGAGTAAATGAGTACCTTCTACTCAGTAAACCAGACAGAAGTCAAGGGCATAGATTGAGAGAGGGAGGAAGCTGGGTTATCCAAGTTTCAAAGAGTATAGGAAATGTTTTAGACAATTACAGTGGAGGGATTTGGGCAGCCCACATTAGGTTAGTGAGAATTCTTCAAGTTTGAACAGGAACTCCTAAGTGAAGTCCTCCTGAGCCCACTGGGACAGTCTGGACTTCCTGTCCATGCTGTCACCTGGGGCTTTGGAAAAGCAATAGCAGACTATTTGGCCTTATTATGACATGTACCTGAAAATTTTAGCTGAAAGCAAAAAAATTCTTAAAATATAGAGTTAATGTCTGCCTTTTTACCAGCAGGTGTCGCCCTCATTTAAAAAGAAAGTAAAAGCTTAGACAAAGAAGACTTAACAAAACTTCCAGCTCTCTGAAAGTTTTTTGGAGCTATGTAGTTAGTAAATGGTTACGATCTTAATTTTTTCTAAGTAAAACAAATTATTTGTTGACCATCCGTAAACACAGTCCCAAGTTAAACTGATTCCCATGGTTTTGTTGTGTTCTGCTGCATGGAACCACTGATGTGTAGAAAGATGGTTACAGTGTAAGCCTTCCTCCTTAGATCCAGGTTTGTATGAAGAAGAGAAACATTAGGATTGCTTGGATACTCTATTTCTTCTTGTGTTTGAATTTTATTACAGGATACCTTATTTCTTTGGGTAGGAATAGATTCAGAAATTTGGATCCAGAAAGAGTATGTGTCTAGTCCAAAATCACCCATTTGATTTATCTGCATGATGAGAATAGATCCAAATTTTGAGATCTTCCACTTTTCATTTGAGATGTGTTAGGTGACTTCTAGTTTCAAAGGTCTGAAAAGTACTGGCTTAAATCAGAGCAGGTTTATCATTTCATCACATAGAAGAGACCCCAGAGATACAGCTCAACCAGGTCAGGATTCATGGTTCCTGCTCACTGCTTTGCTGAGTGAGGGGTCTCTTCCCTTTCCTCAGGGCCCAACAGGACCTCCAGACTGACCAACTGGAGCCCTGGCACTCGGGCAGCTGGAGACACTACTGTGAGGCAGTGTGAGGGAGACTTGGTATGCTGTGCTTTTGTGGTGCTCAGGAGGGCCCTGGTCATTTTGTTAATTTAACAGATGATGTTTTTGTTTGTGAGACAACATGCAGTGCTTCATGCAGTAGCAGAACCGAAGAGCAGAACCGCAGAGCGGTAAGGGAAAACCTCTCACCTAAAACAGTGTGATCACTCACAGCTGCTGTTTTCTCAGTCTTTGCTTCATTTGCAACCTTTAGAAAAACAGAATTTTTAAAATGTAACATTTCTAAGAAACCAGCTCAATTGATCTCTTTCAAGAAGACATTGCTGCCAGGCGTGGCAGCACACTCTTGTAATTTCAGAGGCAAGAGGGATTGTGAGTTGAAGGCCAGCCTGGATAATTTAGTGATACCCTGTTTCAAAATAAATAAAAAATAAATAGGGCTGGAGACACAACTCAGTGGTAGAGCTTCAATCCCCAGTACCAAAAAAAAAATCCCAACTGCCATTGCTGGAGCAGCCGTGCCTATCAGAAATATAATACGAAGGGTTAAGGGGAAGCTCAGTGGTAGAGTGCATGTTTAGCATGTGAAAGGCCCTGGTTTAATCCCCAGCCCTACAAAGAAAAAAAACAGAGGAAAGAAATTCCTTTTAGGTCGGGTGCAGTGGTGCACACCTCTAATCCCAGCTACTCTCAAGGCTGAGGCTGGAGAGTCATTTGAGCTTGAGAGTTCAACACCAGCCTGAGCAACATAACAAGACGCTGTCTCACCAAAATAAAAAAAAAAAAAGCCAAATGAGTCTAGTAGCATCATTAAAAGCAACAGGTGAAATTCCTTTTTGTAGTACTGAGGGTTAAGCCTAGGGCACTTAAGCCTTGCATACGCACACTGCCACTGAGCTACTGAAGTTACTTTTAATATAAATTTTTTAATCTCGGTATATCCAAAATACTACCAATTGATTCATATTGAATCAATATGAAAGGTATTTTTATGAATTTGATATTTCACATTTATTTATATATTCCTCTTTTTTTCCTCTTCTTTTTTGTTCCTGAGTTTTCAGAATCCAGTATATTTCCTACTTGCAAGGCATCTCAATGTGGACATCCAACACTATTAGTAGCCATGTGTGGTTAATGGCTACCACATGGTCATCTTTCCTCTCTAAACTTAAGATTTCCAGTCAGTTATCCATGTTTTGAAAACTCTACATGTCTTTTTATTTTTCCAATTAACTGTTGGAGGTAAGAAGCTGAGTTGAAGGCCAGCCTGGATAATTTAGTGAGACCCTGTTTCAAAATAAATAGAAAGTAAATAGGGCTGGAGACACAACGCAGTGGTAGAGCTTCCCTGGGTTCAACCCCAGTACCAAAAAAAAAAGTCACGAGTTCAAAGCCAGCCTCAGCAGTGTACCTTCATGCTTCAGTGCCTTCCTACAGCAGCCAGCATGATCCTGGCTTAGTGGCAGGACATTCTCGTTCAACTTCAGTGTTTGGTTTGAAGAAAAACACTTCTAAGCAGCACTGGAGGCTGGACTCAGAGAGGGAGGCAACTCTGTGGCAGTATGTGGGCTTTGGTAACACACAGGAGGGTGAGCGTGGATGCCTGCTCCTGAGTCACCCTGGGCAAGGATGAGAAGAAAGGTGGCAGAGCCAGTGAAGCCAAAGGAGTCTTGGAAGGACATAGGAAGGATTGGGCAGTCCCTCCAGACATGCCTGAGGTAAAGCTGTTCTCTAGTGCATGTGACTCAGCATGGGATGGAGTAAAGCACCTGGGTTTCTAGGAGAGGACCTAATATCACCAAACTTGGTGGCTCCCATGTATTCTTGATGAAGAGCATTGCCCTCCCTTTTCATTTAGCAGTTGTTAAGAACACCCTCGTGAGCACAGAGGGAACATGGAGCTGACAATTGACTTACTTAACTTTTTCATATTTATTTATTGATGATGGGATTGAACCCAGGGACACTCTACCACTGAGCTGTATTCCCCAATCCTTTATTTTGGAGATGGTTTCACAAAGTTGCCAAGGCTAGCCTCAAGCTTACAATCCTTCTGCCTCAGGCTCCTGAGTAGCTGGGATTATTGGTGTGCACCACTGTGCACATATATTTTAAAAATTAAAGACACAAGACTTTGGGATATACTACTAGGATTTTTCTCCAAGAAGTTTCTATACCCTACACCAGTAGCCAACAAACTTTTCCTGAAAAGAGCCAGATAGGAAACAATTTAGAATTTTCAGGCCCTATGTGGTCTCTGTCACATAGTCTTTGCTTTTATTCCGTTTACACGCCCTTTAAAAATGTAAGAAACATTCTTAATTTACCTGCCAGCCCCGTCCTGCCTAGAAAACAGTTATTCAAGGAGGAAAGGGAAGACTGGCTTAGAATGCTTGGATTTTTTTTTTTCTTTTTTTTTTGGTGCCAGGGATTGAACTCGGGTACTCGATCACTGAGTTGCTTAGCGCCTCACCCTTGCTGAGGCTCTCAGCCTCCCAAAGTGCTGGGATTACAGGTGTGCACCACCACACCCGGCTATTGCTTGGACTCTTAAAGTGAGGCCTTGGATAACTAATTAGAATAAATAAATAAAATTAATTTTTAAAAGAATAATTTTTTTAAAAATGAGGCCTCGGCACAATACAACAGGTAACAGGAGAGCCGAATGTTCTACACACAAACATCTTAGAATCCAGTGGTTTAGATTGAAAAAAGAGTGACTGGTTGGTAGTGTTTATTTGTTTACTCCTTCATTCTTGCAGCATAAATTCCTTTTCCTCTGATAGATTTGATGGAAAATAGCCCTGAATTTGCCCTTTGATCTTTTTTAAAGATAGCAGTAGGCTGGGGATGTAGCTCAGTTATAGCACTCTTGCCTAATGTGTGATACCTTGGTTCAATCCCTAGAACTGTCCTCCCCTTCTCCTCCCCCCAGAAAAGAGATGACAACAATGTCATGGGAGAGCTCTGGGCTGGTGGTCAGAGCAGTGGCGTCTTATCTTGACCTGTCAGCTGTGTTCCCTTGACTCAGTCCCCTCTGCTCTTAGGTGTAGGTAATGCAGAGATGAGACAGTACTGAGGCTCTTATCAGCATCAATTCTTTGCTTTGGAGTCCTTGCCAAATTACCTTCAGTAGGTTTTCTTCTAATGATTTAAAAAGCAAGTTAACAAGTGGACAGACCTTGATGTTGGTAGTGGCTCGCCAGCCAGTTCAGTTGTTTATAAAAGAGAGACTGGGTACGTGGAACTTTCTGCAGCTCAGTAGTAGTTCTCGTCTTTATTCCCGCCTTCTTCCTCCTCCTTTTCTTCTGCTTCCTTTGAATTTTGTACCAAATCTCTAGGAGAGATTAAAAAACTTGGAAGGGCAAGGAGAGACAGCTGCGTGGTATTGGGGACATGTTGATTTTGAGGTGCCTGTAAGACAGGCAGATGCAGGTCTCCAGTCACCATCTGGGGCTCCAAGCAGCGTCACAAGATTGATAAAAGAAGCCATGGGAGTACATGAGATGACCAGGATGAGTGTGTCAGTATAAAGAGTGCCTACATGAACCCACATCAATGTTTATAGCAACTCAGTTTACAGTAGCTAAGCTATGGAACCAACCTAGGTGTCCTTCAACAGATGAATGGATTAAAAAAATGTGGTGTATATTTGTACACAATGGAATTTTACTCAGCCATAAAAAAGAATTTTTTATGACTTTCGCCAGTAAAAGGATAGATCTGGAGACTATCACGCTAAATGAAATAAGCCAATCCCCAAAAAAACAAGGGCCAAATGTTCTCTCTGATGTGCAGATGCTAGCTCACAATAAGGGGAGGAGAGGGAAGAATAGAAGTTCATTGGATTAGACAAAGGTAAATAAAGGGAAGGGAGGGGTAGGAATAGGAAAGACTAGAATGAATCAGACACCACCTTCCTATGTTCTTATATGGATACACGACCAGTGAAACTGCACATCATGTTCAACCACAAGAATGGGATCCTAATTATACTCCATGTGCGTATAATATGTCAAAATACACTCTACTGTCACATATAGCTAAAGAACAAATAAAAAATAAAATTTTTTTTAAAAGTAAAAAAAAAAGATAGTGCCTGCATCAAAACCTCAAGCACAGGGAGGAGGGAAGTCTGCTAAGGGAAGCAGAAGAGAGCTGCTGAGCACAGAAAGTCCCCGAAGACAGAACAGCACTGGATTGGGCATTGGAAGTAATTCAGCCCTGCATGGCAAGGCTTCCGTGAGGAGCTGGATGAAGGGAGAAGGGCAAGTGAGGAAGCAGGAGGCAGCAGCCTGCACACATCCCAAGAAGGCTGACCGTAGGAGATGAGAAACGGGGAAGCCACTGGACGGGAGTTTGGAGCTGAGAAGAGTGGTAGCTGTTGCTATTGGAGAAATTAGATTAGAGCATGTTGAAGTGCTGATGTGAAAGAGCCAGCTGTAGTTGCCACATAGCCCCTGGCCAGTGAGCAGAGGAAGGAAGTGTGCTTTCCTCCACCCTCCACATACACACACAAGTGATAGGATTCTCTTTTGTACACATGGTGACATCCCCATCATATCAAAGCCCTGGCTAGAAAAAATATAAATGCTTATGAAAGAGTAAATCTGAGATCCACTCTTGTGCTTTAAGTCTTTGTGTCTGCTCTGGAGGTGGCCATGAGTTGAATGCTGGAGCTCATGTTGCCTCCCTGGCACTAACTGATTATGAGATGTACTGGTATCCCATGTACCGCTAAGAGAAAAGAAAAAGGGTTCCAGTGAACTGACGTGTCATGAATTGAAGACAACCGCACATAAGTGACGCAAGTGAGTGAGGAGTGCTTCACCTTCAGAGCTGAGAGGAGTCTACACGTGGGACTGAGGCATTGTGGGGGGCAGACACCTGGAGAGGTCTTTGCTGGGTGGCTGTCTTCTGCACGGTAAAGTCAGGTTTGTCATGGAGCATGGGAAGAGGCTGGGCAGAGGTGGGGGTCAAGCCATGAAAGGCTTGAATGGAAAGTTTTGAATAAATTGTTGACCCAGGAGCATACAGAATTGGGGGAAAGCACACAGCCAGGGACCATGCTTTCAGAGCAGCACCAAACTGCCTGGAGGCTCATCTTTCTTGGAGAGACCTGAGTCAGCATAGAATAGCAGGCAGTAACTTCTTTCAGGATGAACTGACTTGCGAGGCAGCAGGGACAAAAATGGGCAAAGGCCTCAAGAACACTGACAGGCAGTGTAGCAGTTGTCTGGTGGACTCCATATTGAGAAGCAAAACTGCAAACTAACTGGAGCAGGTAATCTAAAGAAAACCAGTAACATCTCAGAAGCCCCCACTGTGGACGTAAATATTTTTATGATGTTACTTATACATTAAAGATATACACTGAACTATATATAAACTCATTTTATACATAAGATTTTACTTTACTCAACTACTCAACCAAGGATGTTTAGCAGGGTGCAATAACTCCTGCCTGTAATCGTGCCTAAAGCAGAAGGATCACAAGTTTGCAGCCAGCCTGGGCAACTCAGCAAGACCCTATCTGAAATTAAAAATAATTAAAAATAACTGGTAGAGTGCCTCTGAGCTCAACCCCAGGTCTGTTTGAAAAAAAGAACCAAAGACAATAACATGAAAAATGGAATGTCCTGGATAATGGTGTTTGACATTCAGGATGAAGATGGGCCCAGCTGTTGAGGCTCAGGTTCTTTTGTGCCTGGCATGGCCATGCAGGTCATAACACCACTATACAATCCACCTTTGCATTTGGTATGCCTGGTATTATTTGCATGGTTTGCTGTATCCTTTTCCAGTGAATCCTGCAGAGTGCAACAATGCTATAGATGGTCTCCCCACAAATGCTGACGCTGAAATCCAGTGCTATTCAGCTTTAATTGTTCAGATAGCTTGGAAAGCATGATAACTTACTCATTATTATCAGAATTAAAACAAAAATACATATCAATTCATGGACATCTTAAGGATCCTATGACTTGTATAAGCACTGAACGTTTGTATAAGCAGTGGTTCTTAGGGTCATCTGTGGGCCAGCAACAGCATCATCTAAGAACTTGCCAGAAGCTCAATTGCCCTGTTTCTCCCACTCCTACTGCATCAGAAGGTCTGTAATGGGGGAGGAGGAAGGGGGCAAGCTGGCTGGGCTTTAACACCCACTAAAGGTGATTCTGTTGACAACAAGTGTGAGAATTTAATTGCTGCTCTAATCTAAATTTATTACCCTCCTTTTACAGATGGGGACACTAAGGCCCAAGAGCAGCTAGCCCAAGATCTCAAGATAATAGTTCATTTGTAGGAAAACTGGGTTCAAACCTGCACCTGTAGACTTTAGTCCAGTTTTGTTTCCAAAGTGCTGCATTGTCATTTTTTTCCTGTTTTTTGTTTGTTTGTTTGTTTTCCTTGGTTGTATTTAAGAAGATATTATTAAAGCTTTGGGTTCTTTTTCCTTTTGTTGTTTTTAGTGCCAGAACCTACTAAGATCTGTTCAAGCCAGCTCCAGCCTGCCGGTACCAGTACCAGTACTTCCACCAGCACTATCTCCAGCAGCAGCAATGGCAAACGTGCGCCTGCCAGTGGCCAGCAGCCAGCTGCATCCCGTTACCTGCCTCGAGAGGTGCCTCCACGCTTCCGCCAGCAAGAACAGAAGCAGCTGTTAAAGAGAGGCCAGCCGTTGCCTACAGGGACTCTGACCAGTGTGAGCCCAGCACAGGTTGCTGGGTCTGCAGGGGCAAGTCCTCCTCCGCTCTCTGGAGCTGGGTCGCAGCAGCATACCAGCAAGCTCCAACCAGGTAAAAAGCAGGGAGAATGAGTTTTTTGTTTTTGTAGCACTAAGGATTGAATCCAGGGCCTTGTGTGTGGCAGATACACACTTTACCATTGAGCCATACCCTCAGCCTGAAATTTTTTTTTTTAATACCTTTATTTCATTTACTTTTTCATGATACTGAGGATTGGACCCAGTGCCTCACACATGCTGGGCAAGTGCTCTACCACTGAGCCACAACCCCAGCCCCATGCCTGAGACTTTGTATGTGAGAATTCTACTCCTGAAAAGTAAAAATAGACATATTTTGGTGTATGTTCACTATACACTTATTAATAGAGATAGATTGATTAATGTCAGATTTGAAAGTTTGTGTTTTCCCCTCTTTATTCTGGTATTTTCCCTGTATCTGAAGATGTCGTTAGCTACTTCAGCTCAGCTGGTCTCTGACCAGAAGCTAAAGGCCCATTGTGACCCTGTCAAGGCAATGCTTTCAACCCACGCACTGAAAACCTTTCCATTTACAGCAAGGCTGTCTCCTGAGTGTGCACAGGGGTTCTAATCTGACTATGTCATGTGGCTTTCTTGCCCAAATTATCTGGCAGCTTTTTCTTGACTCCCAGAAAAAATCGCTGTGTGTCCCTTTGCTTTCCAGCTGCCAAGATGTAGCTGTCTCAGCTACATCTTGTCTCATCTCCTGTCAGCTCCTTCTCCAGTCTTCTGGACTTTATGGATTTGTACTTTTGAGAAATTTCTTTACTATAGGTTTAGGGAATTTTGAGGAGAGAGCAAAGTATTTATGTTCAACTGCCATATTTCTCTTTTGTTTTTTTAACTTTTTTAAAAAAGTAATTTAAATGCTAGTTGATGCCCCTTCTATAGTGGATACCACACTTGCTGATAGTTGTGAAATTCAGGTCTGTAATTAGATAAGCAAGGAGGCTTTCACGATTGTTATTTAAAAGAAACATGTCATAGGTCATATTAATACTTGTTTTCTTTCATATGCTACCTTTTAATATAGGGAATAATGCCAGCATAACCTAAAAGTATTTATAGCAGTGTTTTTCAAAACTGTGACTTTTTGTGGTATGTTTGGAACTACCATTTTAAGATAACACTGCCATCTCTCTTCAAATTGCCTTGACTTTTATCTGCTAAGCATCTGGTAGAAGGAGGTAGACCTATGATTGTCACCAAAAAGCAACACAATAAAGAAAAAATATGTCTGATGACCATAGTCTCTCATCTGTTTAGCTGAAAGCACTTAATATCAAACATGCAAATTACTTTCCTTTGTGGAGGGTACTAGGAATTGAACTCAGGAGTACTCGACCACTGAGCCACATCCCCAGCCCTGTTTTGTGTTTTATGTAGAGACAGGGTCTCACTGAGTTGCTTAGTGCCTCGCTGTTGCTGAGGCTGGCTTTGAACTCGCGATTCTCCTGTCTCAGCCTCCCAAAGTGCTGGGATTGCAGGCATGCGCCTCCGTGCCCAGCAAACATGCAAATTACTTTCTACACTGAAATACCATCCTCAGAATAATCTCAACCAAGATCAGCTTAGTAAGTTAAGGTGTTTAGTGTGAAAAACTGAACAAGAGATGTAATAGCCTTTCTGCACTTACTTGACCATTTTGCATCAGGGTTCTTCTCAGATGCTCTTGGTGTAGGATGTCCCTGGTACCTCTTACATAAAAAGTAGAACATCATCAAGGATTAATTCCATAAAATTTTGGTGCAAAAATAATATTCTTTAATAAACTCTTTCAGGACTGAAGGTGTAACTCATTGATAGAGCACTTGTCTGGCATGTATGAGGCCCTGGGTTCCATCCCCAGCATTACAAATAAGAAAAAATGAAGAATTATAAAACAATTTTTTTCTGTAAGCATAACTTTCTCCAAGAAAATATTTCTAGTTTATGGTTATTTTAATATATATTAATTTATATACACACACACACACACACACACACATACACACAAATCTGTAATCCCAGTGACTAGAGAGGCTGAGGCAGGAGGATTGCAAATTTGAGGGCAGCCTCAGCAACTTAGCAAGGCCTTCCACAAATTAGCGAGACTCTACTCAAAATAAAAAATATAAAAAGGCTTGGAATGTGATTCAGTGGTTAAGTAACTCTGAGTACCAAAAAATATATATGTATATACACACATATATATACATATACTGAGAGCTGGCCTATGCTCTTGTAGTCCCCGTATCCTTGGGAGACTGAGGCAGAAGGAGTGTTTGAGCCCATAAGTTTGAGACCAGTCTGAGTGGTACAGTGCTTGCCTAGTGTGCATAAGACAAGGCCTTGTGTTCCCAGTACCACAGCACCACAAAAAATGAATGAATAAAGATTTGAGAACGTCCCCAGATCCTTTTGTGGAAAAAATGTGTCAGAAAATTGAGTCAGCCTATATAATGAATATAAAATAAACTTATTCTTGGTCCAAACAGAAGCGTTCCTTTTACACCATCTCTCTACCCCACATTCTCTGGTATCAGCATGTAAATCTTCTCCACAGTTTACCTTTCATTGATTTGAGACATCCCCTCAGCACCCTGCCTATTTCTAACACACAGACTTGGTTTTCCTGTCCTTGCAGCTTGTCTGGTCAGCCCTTCCCTCCTCTTCTCCACGTCTACTTTCTGTCCTAAGCAGACTATTTGTGGCAATGCACAGGGGCTGGTGCTAGCACATCCTCCCCCAGCTAGTTCACTACCCAGCTTCTTAAGTCTCTGGCCTTCGTGGCTCCCCCTGGATCTGCAGCACACTGTACTGTATAACTTACATCTTTGGCTGATCAATTCATTAGTCTTCCCTCTCAACTAAATCAAAAAGACTCTGTAAAGAAAGTTATCTGAACTTTCTACTGTGTGTCTAGCTTAGCAGAGTAGAAAAGGCTCTGAATTGTAGGTGAGACCTAGAATCTAGTACTGGTTATGTCCCCAGCTAGTACTTCATCTCTCATCTAAAAGGAAAGGTCTGCATCTCTTGTAACTTCTACTCTTTTTTTTTTTTAATTTATTCTAACTAAGTATACATGACAGCAGAATGCATTTTGATTCATTGTACACAAATGGAGCACAACTTTTTATTTCTCTAGTTGTACACAATATAGAGTCACACCATATGTGCACTCATACATGTACCTAGGGTATTGAAGTCCGTCTCATTGCACCATCTTTCCTGCCCCCATGTTCCATCTCCTCCTTTCCCTCCCCTTTAACCAACGTTTCTCCATTCTTCCCATGCCCCTTCCCCCACTATGGATCAGCACCCACTTATCAGAACATTTTTGGGATTGGCTTATTTTGCTTAGCATGATGTTCTCCAACTCCATACGTTTACCTGCAAATGCCATAATTTTATTCTTTTTTAAACCTGAGTAATACTCCATTGTGTATATATACCACAGTTTCTTTATCCATTTATCTGTTGAAGGGCACCTAGGTTGGTTCCACAGTTTAGCTATGGTGAATTGAGCTTCTATAAACATTGAAGTGGCTGCATCACTGTAGTATGCTATTTTTAAGTCCTTTGGGTATAGACCAAGGAGTGGGATAGCTGGGCCAATCAGTGGTTCCATCCAAGTTTTCTAAGGAATCTCCATACTGCTTTCCAGATTGATTGTACCAATTTGCAGTCCCACCAGCAATGTATGAGTATGCCTTTTCCTCCACATCCTCGCCAACACTTGTTTGTATTCTTGATAACTGCCATTCTGACTGGCGTGAGATGAAATCTTAAGAGTAGTTCTGGCGCTGGGGCTGTAGCTCAGTGGTAGAGCGCTTGCCTAGCATGCGTGAAGCACTGGGTTCGATCCTCAGCACCACATACAAACAATAAATGAATAAAATAAAGATCCATCAACAACTAAAAAAATATTAAAAAAAAAGAGTAGTTCTGCATTTCTCTAATGGCTAAAGATGTTGAACATTTTTTCATATATTTGTTGATCAATTGTATATCTTCTGAGATGTGTCTGTTCAGCTCCTTAGCTCATTTATTGATTGGGTTGTTTTTTTGTTTGTTTGTTTTGGTGTTAAGTTTTTTGAGTTCTTTATATATCCTGGAGATCAGTGCTCTATCTGATGTGCATGTGGCAAAAATTTGTTCCCAAAATGTAGGCTCTCTGGTTACCTCATTGATTATTTCTTTTGCTGAGAAGCTTTTTAGTTTGAAACCATCCCACTTACTGATTCTTGCTTTTATTTCTTGTGCTTTGGGAGTCTTTTTAAGGAAGTCGGGGCCTATTCTGACATGATAAAGATTTGGGCCTACTTTTTCCTCTGCTAGGCGCAGGGTCTCTGGTCTAATTCCTAGGTCCTTGATCCATTTTGAGTTGAGTTTTGTGCATGGTGAGAGATAGGAATTTAGTTTCATTTTGCTGCATATGGATTTCCAGTTTTCCCAGCACCATTTGTTGAAGAGGTTCTTTTTTCTCCAATGTATGTTTTGTCTAGTATGAGATAACTGTATTTATGTGGGTTTGTCTCTGTGTCTTCTATTCTATACCATTGGTCTACATGTCTATTTTGGTGCCACTATCATGCCATTTTTGTTATTACAGCTATGTAATATAGTTTAAGGTCTGGTATTGTGATGCCTTCTGCTTCATTCTTGATAACGATTGCTTTGGCTATTCTTGGTCTCTTTTTTTTCCAAATGAATTTCATGATTGCTTTTTCTATTTCTATAAGGAATGACATTGGGATTTTAATTGGAATCACATTGAATCTGTATAGCATTTTGGGTAGCATGGCCATTTTGACAGTATTGATTCTGCCTCTCTAAGAGCATGGGAGATCTTTCCATCTTTTAAGGTCTTCTTCAATTTCTTTAGTGTTCTGTAGTTTTCGTTGTAGAAGTCTTTCACCTCTTTTGTTAAATTGATTCCCAAGTTTTTTTTGTTTTGTTTTGTTTTGTTTCATTTTGTTTTGTTTTGTTTTTGAGGCTATTGTGAATGAGGTAGTTTTCCTAATTTCTCTTTAAGAAGATTCATCACTGCATATAGACATGCATTTGATTTATGGGTATTGATTTTATATCCTGCTACTTTGCTGAATTCATTTATTAATTTTAGAAGTTTTCTGGTGGAAATTTTTGGATCCTCTAAGTAAAGAATCATATCATCAGGAAATTATAGTTTGAATTCTTCTTTTCCTATTCATATCCCTTTAATTTCTTTCGTCTAATTGCTCTGGCTAGAGTTTCAAGGACTGTGTTGAATAGAAGTGGTGAAAGAAGGCATCTCTGTCTTGTTCCCATTTTTAGAGGGAATGCATCTAATTTTTCTCCATTTAGGATGATGCTGGCCTTTGGTTTTACATAGATAGCTTTTACAATGTTTAGGTATATTCCTACTATCCCTAGTTTTTCTAATGTTTTGAACATGAAGGGGTGCTATATTTTGTCAAATGCTTTCTCAGCATCTGTAGAGATCATATATGATTCTTGTCTTTAAGTCTATTGATGTGTTGAATTATGTTTATTGATTTCCATATATTGAACCAATCTTGCATACCTGGGATGAACCCCACTTGATCATGGTGCACTATCTTTTTAAAATGTTTTTGTATGTGATTTGCCAGAATTTTATTGAGAATTTTTGCGTCAATGTTCATCAGGGCTATTGGTCTGAAGTTTTCTTTCTTTGATGTGTCTTTGTCTGGTTTTAGAATCAGAGTGATACTAGCCTTATAGATAGAACAAATGTGGAATGGTCCCCTCCACTTCTATTTCATGGAATAATTTGAGGAGTGTTGGTATTAATTCTTCTTTGAAGGTCTTGTAGAACTTGGCTGAGAATCTGTCTGGTCCCAGGCTCTTCTTGGTTGGTAAGCGTTTGATGACGTCTTCTATTTCCTTGCATGAAATTGATCTGTTTAAGTGGTGTGTGTCCTCCTGGTTCAGTTTGAGCAGATCATATGCCTCTAGAAATTTGTTGGTGTCTTTGGGACTTTCTGTTTTACTGGAGTATGGATTTTCAAAATAATTTCTAATTATCTTCTGTATTTCAATAGTGTCTATCATGATATTTCCTTTTTCATCTCGAATTTTAGTACTTTGAGTTTTCTCTCTCCTTTTCATTAGGATGGCTAAGGGTTTATCAATTTTATTTATTTTTCCAAAGAACCAGCTTTTTGTTTTGTCAATTTTCTTAATTGTTTCCTTTGTTTCAATTTCATTGATTTCAGCCTTGATTTTAATTATTTCCTGTCTTCTACTTCTTTTGGTGTTGATTTGTTCTTTTTCTAGTGCTTTGAGATGTAATGTCAGGTTGTTTATTTGTTGACTTTTTCTTCTTTTAATGAATGAGCTCAATGCAATGAACTTTGCTGTTAACATAGCCTTCATAATGTCTGAGAGATTTTGATATGTTGTATCAGAGATCTCATTTACCTCTAAGAATTTTTTTATCTCCTCCCTGATGTCTTCTGTTATCCATGCGTCTATCATTCAATAGTGTATTATTTAGTCTCCAGGTGATGGAGTAGCTTCCATTTTTTATTTTATCATTGATTTCTAATTTCATTCCATATGGTCTGATAGAATGCAAAGTAGTATCTCTTTTTTTGTAATTGCCAATACTTGCTTTGTGGCATAACATATGATCTATTTTAGAGAAAGATCTGTATGCTGCTAAAAAAGAAAGTGTATTCACTTGTTGATGGATGAAATATTCTATATATGTCTGTTAATTCTAAATTATTGGTTGTATTATTGAGTTCTACAGTTTCTTTGTTTAGTTTTTGTTTGGAAGATCTGTCCGGTGGTGAGAGAGGTATGTTAAAGTCACCCAGTATTATTGTGTTGTGGTCTGTTTGATTCTCGAAATTGAGAAGGGTTTGTTTGATATACATGGATGCTCCATTGTTCGGGGCATAGATATTTATGATTGTTACGTCTTGTGGATGTATGGTTCCCTTAAGCAGTATGAAATGACCTTCTTTATCCCTTCTGATTATCTTTGGTTTAAGGTCCACTTTATCTGATATGAGGATGGAAATCCCTGCTTATTTATGCAGTCCATTTGAGTGGTATGTTTTTTCCCATCCTTTCACCTTCAGTCTGTGGATGTCTTTTTCTATGAGATGCATCTCTTAAGGGCAACGTACTATTGGGTCTTTTTTTTTTTTTTTTTTTTTTTTTTTTTTTTTTTTTTTTTTTTTTTTTTTTTTTTTTTTTTTTTTTTTTTTTTTTTTTTTTTTTTTTTTTTTTAATTCAATCTGCCAGTCTATTTCTTTTAATTGATGAGTTTAGGCCATTCATGTTCAAGGTTATTATTGAAATATGGTTTGTATTCCCATTCATTTTGGTTTATTTTTGGTTTTTAACTTGGTTTCTCCTTTGATTGGCTTTTTATTTAGTGTATTTCCTCCCTTTGCCGATTTTCTTTCCTTTTTTTTAATTTTTTTTTCAATATTGTTTTAGATGTTGATGGGCCTTTATTTATTCATTTATTTATATGCGGTGCTGAGAATCGAGCCCAGTGCTTCACACATGCTAGGCACATGCTCTACCACTGAGCCACAACTCCTGCCCCCTTTGCTGACTTTCACTGTTGTTTTTTATTTCCTCCTTATGGAATATTTTGATGAGAATGTTCTGTCATGCAGGCTTTCTCATTATAAATTCTTTTAACTTTCATTTATCATGGAAGGTTTTCATTGCATCATCAAATCTGATGCTTAATTTTACTGGATATAATATTCTTGGTTGATACCCGTTTTCTTTCAGAGCTTGGTATGTGTTGTACCAGGATCTCCTGGCTTTGAGAATCTAGGTTAAGAAATCTGCTGAAATCCAAATTGGTTTCCCCCTGTATGTAATTTGAACCTTCTCTCTTGCAGCTTTTAAAATTCTATCCTTACTGTGTATGTTAGGCATTTTCATTATAATGTGCCTTGTTGTGGATCTTTTGTAGTTTTGTACATTTGGTGTCCTGTAAGCCTTTTGTATTTGATTTTCCAATTCATTCTTCATGTTTGGGAAATTTTCTGATATTATTTTATAGAAAATATTGTACATTCCTTTGGTTTGTATCTCTGTCCCTTCCTCTATCCCAGTAATTCTTAGATTTGGTCTTTTGATGCTATTCCACAGTTCTTGGATGTTCTGTTCATGGTTTCTTACCATCTTCATTATATGGTCAACTTTATTTTCAGGATTATATATTTTGTCTTCATTGTCTGAGGTTCTGTCTTCCAAGTTGTCTAGTCTATTGGTGATGCTTTCTATTCAATTTTTTATTTGGTTTATTGTTTCCTTCATTTCAAGGATTTCTGCTTGTTTTTTTTTTCAGAGTGTCTCTCTCTTTCTTTTTTTT